>NW_022258240.1:2995-26880 GCF_009602425.1 Actinia tenebrosa
AGGATAGATAGTACTTTCGATGATAGGAATATAAAAGAAATCTATTTTTCGAGCCTAGATCGAGTGGCACGCTGTTACAGAGACGCCCTCTTAATCTTGCACCTGTTTGTTGAATAAGTTGGCGTACTCTTTGGACATGGTGAATACACGCATGAAAGAAAAACTTTGTTGTTAAATAAAAAGTTGGAACAACTTAATTGTATTCGAGTGCTAAAAACTACATAAATAAAGGATAATAAAGGTATACTGATTATCAGACTCCATGGTAATAAGTGGGAATCATAATTCATAGTTCACTCATTGGGGAAATGAAGTATTTCTTACCCATTACGACTATCGAGTTCGGATTGATACCATTATATGGCTGCAGCAATGGTACAATGTCACGTTCAAGAAATTTGATGAATTTGTCGGCTTTAACGTTGTTTCGATACACTTTGACTGCACGTAGTCCATCCACTCCAATAGCAGCCAAAGCTGAAAGTCTGGGGGTGCGTACAAAATATCTTCTTACAACTGCTCCCAAACCACAACGAATAACCGTATCTTCTCTGTAGTTTTGTATCCTAGTAAATATAATTTTTAATATTCATAACCAAGAACATCTTTCGGTAAAAAATGAAAATAAATTTTTTACATTAGTATTTATACTGACTTACAAATCCAGATTCGTCRATGAAAATCAGCATTTCTGGGGTGTAAAAAAATTATTTCTGCTCTGTATCTAGCACGTAGCCAGTCACTTCTTTGAAGAACAACTTTTCTCAGCTGTATGCATGCAATATAACAAATTATAAAGCATTAGCTCTATAGCATTGAATGATATTCGGTACATGGAACAACTATTAGGAATGACTACACTCTTACTCTCGCGTTATACTCACCAATGTTCGCGTTACTCCGAACCTTGTCAAGTTCCTGAAGAATGTTGAAAGGTGATGATTGCTTCCTGTTGCACTACCTATTTCGTAATGCAGTTCTCGGAGTGTTAAAGAAGGGTTTTGCAGAACTGCTTCCATGATTACGAACCTTTCATGTGGTTGAAGAGAAGACTCACGTGGCCTTCCTACGGTACCACATCTCACTAATCCTGTCATGTTAAATTTTCTTATAATTCGCCGTACAGTCCTGTCAGATAGCTTCAAAACTCTAACAATTTTATTGGTTCTATATAGTAAGCCAAACTTGAGCCAAATGACTCGACTCCGAAGGTCGTAGCTATACATATTTAGTGTATAAAGAAGGTTAATTCCTTCCCATGGTGCACGTCGATATATAACGATATATTGATATATCGTAACGGCCATAATTTTTGCAAAAGGCTGTATATATATATATATATACATATATATATACATATCGTGTGTGTAATATGTGTGTTGAATATATAAACCAAACTTGAGCCAAATGACTCGACTCCGAAGGTCGTAGCTATACATATTTAGTGTATAAAGAAGGTTAATTCCTTCCCATGGTGCACGTCGATANTATATATATATAATGTAAACGATCTGTAAATTGTGTAAAAATATAGAATCAAAGTAACTAGGTAATAAAACAAATTATCTAAAAAGTAATAAAATAACAATACGTGGCTATTGATAAAAATTATTAATGATGAGCTAATTTAAAATAATGTGTCTGAAGTTTCGATTTAAAAATATTAAGAGACGGTACTGATCTAATATCTAATGGTAATACATTCCAAAGCCTAGGTGCGGCAACTGTAAAGGAACAGTCCCCACGGGTAGCATATGATTTAAAATTAGATCTAAGGCTATATCGCGAACTGGAACTGCTTGCATGATGTATTCCCACAAGAGCACTAATGTATGGTTGGGCTAATCCATTTTAATGGATTAAAATGGCTTTATATTAAAATCGCTTTATACGCAAAAAGTAATATTTTAGAATTAATACGTAGGTTAATTGGTAACCAGTGAAGCTTCATGAGTAACGGTGTGATATGACAGAATTTACCCTCCCTAAAAACGAGTCGCGCAGCGGCATTTAGAACTTTTTGTAATTTATCTATTTGACAGCTGGGTATCGCATAAGAGGGCTATCGCGATAGTCAATTTTACTAGTTACGAACGAGTGAATAATGTTCTCGGCAGATTCCTGTGAGAGATATTTTCGTATCCGCATTATATTATGTAACTGGAAGAAAGCGGCACTACATGTTTTAGTGACATGAGTGGCCATATCGAAAGGTTCCTAACACTATCTGATTTACCTATTAGTGTCTCGTCTCCAACTGATATAGAGTCAATGGTGACCTTTGCCAGCTGCTGTCTCGTTCCGATGATGTTGAACTCTATTTTATCCCCTTTTAGGAGAAGGGAGTTAGAACGAGCCCAGTTCTTATTATCAGTGATACACAGTTCCATTGATGTGAGGGCAGCCTTCTTGACTCGCTGAATCTTTTGGCCTGAATGGCAACTTAACGGGAATGACTCTTAACTAAAATTGAAATAATTTCTAATTATTCAGGCCAGTTCTCATCAACACTGGTATATTTGATCAATTAAGACCACAACGACAGGACCAAAGCAGGGTGGCACACGTAAAGACAACCTCAAAGAAGAACTTGACTATTGAAAGAGTGTTGCCGGAAGTAAATGCTAGGGAGAACTATCCAATCAAACGAATACTTGTGGAGATGGAGGAAAAGGGTGTTCTGGATACGAAATACGAATGCATTCAGTTTTGTGTCTCTTGGTTCACATGTGAAGTGGCTAATGTTGGCATGAGAAGATTTTTAGCTTCCTGGAACTTACACAAAATAAAGGGTAAAGTCACTTACATGTCATTTAGATCTGTTTGCTAAAAATCTAACATATCCCTTCCCCAGAAAAACATTTCTGGCCTGTCATATAAAACGGAAATATTGATATTTCATTATATTCACTTAATTCAAGTAAGCTTGGTAATGGTGTTCCTTCAGCCATAAAACAACAAGCCAATAAATTACACCCACTGCAAGGAAGTAATGTTCCTACTGAAATAGATGCAGTGTCACTTTATGAGGCTGAGGGTGGAAGACTACAACGACAGTGGAGAGTTGGTAATGATGCATTATTTGGAAATACAGCACAACAACAAAACCGAGAGCAACGTTTTTATGAAAAACATTTCTTTGAAGATATATTCACAGCCGTTGTTGGGGGAAATTCCAAGCCTTTCAAAAGAGGTTTAAAGTATTTTACTTCACTTACACTTTCTCGGTAAAGAACGACATAACGTACAACATAAATGATTTCAATGACAGATCTAGAGTTTATGAAACGCAATACTGAAAACATTTGCATGAACTAGTAAACAGCTAGTACAGAACATATCAGGATATATAAATCGATATTTCAAAACCATACATGCAAACATAAAGATGTTAGGAACTGTTCCTTGTTTATGGCAGGCTGGAGGGGTGGGAGAGAACATGAAAGGCCTTGGATATTAGCCCCTTGTGATTACCATAAATGATAAATAGTTCCTAATATAATGCCAATCAGTCTCTGTAAAATCTACATGTTTACTCTGGTTTCAGTTATATTTACTTAAATTATTGTACTTCATAAATAAGTACAGTTGCTGCGGTGATCCGAGAAAATTAATAAACCCAAAGGGGTGACGAATTCACCAATTCAGAAATGTGCATTGTCGCAGCTTTATTCATACTTGACGCAAAATAAGTTATTTCCCAGACAATCAGCCTACCGTAAGAACTACAGTGTTGAAACTGCCCTCCTTCGTTTGTCAAACGACATCTTACAAGCCATTAATAAACATAATGAGCTTACACTTGTATTACTAGATTTATCTGCAGCATTTGACACTATAGACCACCAAGTATTACTCAATCGACTTACGATTAGGTTTGGTTTCACCGATCTTGCTCTTAATTGGCTAGCTTCCTACCTTACTGATCGTAAACAGAGTGTTCGAATCGGACGCGTTCTTTCTAACGAAACAAACCTGTATTTTGGAGTACCACAAGTTCTGTACTCGGGCCTGTATTGTTCTCTCTATATGTTGCTCCGATAGAGGACATTTTTTCACATAACTTACAACCATGCTTTATGCAGACGACACGCAGATCTATCTTACATTGGGAAACGAACATGGAGTCACTGTAGACAAGATCGAAAGTTGTATCAAGCACATCATAGGATGGTACTCAAACAACTTCTTGCTATGCAACACAGATAAAACGAAGGTGATCCACTTTTCGTCTAAATTCACCAGCGCTGAACCCATCCATGTGGTTAACATAGGAGCTGATGCTGTACAGTTAGAACCTGAGGTGTGTAATCTGGGTATCATGTTGGACAAACATCTGGTCATGACTAAGCAAATTAATGATGTATGTAAATCGTCCTATCTTTCACTACGTAACCTTGGAAAAATCAGGAACTATCTAGATCAAACTACCACTGAAAAACTAGTTCATGCTTTTGTGTGCTCCAAAATTGATTTCTGTAATAGCCTCCTTTTTGGTATTCCGATGAAGCAACTTGACAAATTGCAACATATATTAAATGCAGCTGCTCGCATTACCATCAGAGCAAAGAAATTTCAACACATAACACCTATACTCAATCGTCTTCATTGGTTGAACGTTGCCAAAAGAATTGAATTCAAGCTTTTAACGGTCACATACAAAGCTATAAACGGTATCGCTCCATCCTATATAAGTGATATTCTCAAAATACACCAACCTACTCGTAAGCTAAGGAGTGCCACAAAGGAGTAATTCTAAAACAACCTCCATATCGTACTGAGTCATATGGTGCGCGTAGCTTTGCCGTAACAGCGCCCAGACTATGGAACCGTTTACCACCAGATATATAAACATCGCAGTCTTTGGAAATATTCAAGAGAAAACTAAAAACATTTTTGTTCAATTTGTAACTTTAGTCTATTTTTTTTTTCATTTGACACTTCGTTGTGGTATTTGTAAAGCGCATTGAGAGTCTATAATGCGCTATATAAAAACATATTTATTATTATTATTATTAAGCCGGGCTCCCTGTGGAGTGGACCCCTTTTCTGTTTACAAAGGGGACAGGAGTCATCTTTCCTAATCACTAGCTCATTAACAAATGCTATGCAAAAACATGGTTACAACAAGAAGTAGCTTGAGGGAATTCATCCTTTGTTGTTTTAACACAAGTTGGACATTTGAACATTTCTTTGGCAAAAATGGATATAGGGGCCCGTTCGCACTAGACCTACAAAAATTGTCCAAGTCATTTTCACTCATGACAAAAATTGGCTTTGACACTACAAGTTACCAAAATCCGATCCGCAAGAAGTATATGTCAATCAAAATGTAACACTACATGACGTGTATCACCATCTCTCTATTTTTCACCCTCGTTTTTTTGAAAGATCTGATTTACATGCAGCAACAACTTATGATGCTGCATTGTCTTTTGAGAGTCCAGCAACTTCAAAATCAAATTGTGCTCCGAATAAATAATGGAAGACGGCGACGAAGATTTCAGCCGTATTGGATACTACCTAGGCTATCGACTTGAGCATTAGCTGGGCCTTTGAAATTCCTCTAGTTTTCTTTTCCTTTGCCTTTTTTGCCTTATTTGCTTGTTTCACTGATTGAATAGTTGTAGTTATCTTGGACGCCGATGGCTTGCGCGCCATTTCTATCTGACTTAATGTTTTGTTGGCTATTAACGAATTGAGATGGATCCATTTCCGATCCGCCAAATGCATATGATTCTGTTAGGGATCAAAAAAATCTGACACTTTTGACGTTTGACGAAATTTTGTCCTGCTTCGAAGCAGGCCGACTAGTAGAGCAGTTATATGCTTGAATTGTTCACTTTTGGGTTAAAAGCACAAAACTTGCACTGATTATAGGTTTTATTATGATAAATAGGATTTTCTTATGGAGCCAACTTGAAATTGGGTTCTGAGGTTAGTTATAGGGAGATTTTCAAAATGGCGGGCATCTTGACAGGAAGTAAAATGTCATTTCCTTAAAAGTAACGCTGATTGACAATCAATTCATTTTTTAAGACGACAGTTGCATAACTCATAAGTAAAATACGTATTTCGTAATAAAATGTTACAAAAACAGGTTTAACGTGGTGAAAATGACTTTCGGCAAAAAATATTGTTTAAACCGGAAGTGAGACTACTCACAACCGGAAGTCCTTTAAAACAGTCATTCAGCGTTGCCACAGTCCTCAAGACAACCACATAAGGCGGTACAGACAAGTTGAGCCTTCACACATGAGTACCTTCCTGAGCAACCTTTCTTGCAGGCACATTTCACGAGCTCCATACATGATTTGGTGACATCTGGTAGGGATGACCAATATGGCTGCCACCCATCGTCACTCATGACCCATCCCCAGTTTTGTGGACTCGGAAGAACTGGTACCGGTAAAATTACTTGGCCCCAACAGTGGCCAGCCTGATAAGCGTCTCTTCTCGTGTGTTGCAACAGTGCAGCCCTTGTTGGAGGGATTGATTCCAGAGGGCGCCCTTTTTGGGCAAACAGCTGTTTCCTTGCCTGGTTGATGTCAGTCTTGTTACTTGTACGATCGTGCATGAGAATGACAAATCTCTCCAGACGTTCCATGCATGGCTCACTGACATCCTCTGGACAATAAGACAACGCAAGGAAAGCATCTGTTACTTCCGGATATAGCTTCCACGTTTCAGCTGCTGTCTTCTTTCCCCTCCCACCAAAACAGGAAACAGTGTCACATCCTGTAAAGGCATGGAAAAACGGGAGTGCAAAAGAACGTTCCTTTCCTAGGGCAATGGCTATCTCGTGGGCAGCGATGTATCGCAGCTGTGTCCCCGTACCAAAAGCAACCCAGAGCTCTAGTGTACTCTCCTCTGTTTGAAGATTATGGTAAGCTGCAGTGACCAATACAAGCACATCTGTGTCGACAGTGCGGATTACGATATTGTGATAGCCCTCTTCAACTGCGTCAGCAAGATGCAAAATCATTCTGCTGTCTGCCTCTTCGTGGGAGCATAGAGATAAGTTGTTAGTATCACAAGCAGCAGTGCACCGTACTTCTTTGCCATACGTTGTAACAACCAGTTTATCGGTATCAAGAGACGCAATGTGTCCGGCTAAAAACTTGAAAAGTTCTCGCTTGTTATCATCCACCCGAAGAAAATCTTTCCAGCTGCGAGGAAGTTGGCTGTTTGCTTCAACACGTTGTCGGACACCAGTTCCGCGATCACATCTAGTCGTTTGTTTCAGGCTGTTTTCTATATACTCATCCCATACGACGTTAACACGCTGATATTTGCTGAGTTGTGTTTCGACATACGGCAAGAAAGATTCTGTGGCATATTGGTGAAACGTCTTCTGTGCACTAGGTTTGATCATGTTTGATCATGTTCACCAGAGCTGCGCTGTCAATTATGATAACGTCGACACTCATTGGGATTGTGCTCTGTGGACTTGTGTGAGACTGAAGACATTCTACCAATTCTGATTTGTTTCTTGGAAGTCGTAGTTTTCCGAGGTTAGATAACGCTGGTGGACATCGCTGGTTTTCATGCTGGAAAAACTTATCCAGATCACCGTCCCTTGACTGGCATGAAATATACAATCTGGATAAAAGGGAGCAGTTACTCTTGGGAGATGAGACTTTTTGAGATGCTTTGGACGTCTTTGGTGCTGGGGTATTAAACAAGTAGATCTTGTTTCTCTTGATTGGTTCATACATTGACTTTTTTCGGTTCACCAAACACTCAGATATGTAAGCCTGGCTTTGTTCTTGACCAGTAGCTTCTGCCTTCATCAACATTGACACAGCTTCACGTCCGGGAATTTCTTTTGTGTCTAAGGCGATAAGATCTTGGCTGTCTTCCAAAAAAGGATTTCCTAGCTCTTCCATAGTATTTACAAGGGCTTTAACATCTACTAAAAATGACGTCTGAAAACTCTTGTGTACTTCATGATGTGATGTGGCTGGCATGTGATGGTTTGCTTCTCTATTCATATCAGCTTCAAATTCATTCACAAGTCTTGCTAGCTCAGGACCTGCCACCATCCAGCGTCGAAGAGCGTTGGGGTTTTCAGTTAGACCAACTGCTCCGCCTTCTCCTTTTACGATGGCATTATTTTGCTCATGAGCCTGGTCGATGGCCATACTCGAAAAGTTCCTGGATGATTTTTGTACTGTGAACAGGGAGCCAGCGTTCATAGTTGATGTGGTTCATAGCAAAAAGCCAGGGAATTATTTTAGAAAGAGAATCGGTGTACTCCTTGAAATTGGATGTGGGAATTGATCTCAGGAACACCAGTAGTAAAAGTTGAAGCTGCATAGTAACGTACCAGTAATAGAACTGCGGCACTGACTGTTTCTCACACCATTCATCAAATGAAAGTGCAGGGCTTTCATTTGCGCTCGCGTGCTCTGGGTACTTGGCATATGCACGTTGAAGTAGGATATACAAGCTGACCTCTGTGATTTGATGTGCCCGCCTTGTTCGCGTAACACTTGACGCCTTCAGGAATGAATTTGCTGTTCCCGCTGAAACTATTTCTGCGTCCGTCAATGCAGTTGTCCATCCGCTCCTTTCCAGCCACCCACCGAGTAACTTCAAGAACGCCATCTCAATATGGAGGCCACCAAATATTATCACGAACTTTGTTTCTCCATAAAGATTATTCCATTTCCATTGGATTTGCTTCGCGATAGCGTACAATGGTTGGTCCATGGCGATGACTGGAACTTGTCCAGGATTCAAGTAGTTGATGCAAGATTTTATAACATCCATCGCATGCTTTATCATTGCAGCTGACTTTGCTTCGTCAGGAAAGAGGGGTAATAATGCGCTGATGGCAGATGGGCCTGACTGTCTGGACTGTTCGTTTGTTGAATGAGCACTATCAGATAAACTGTTAACAATGTTACTGGCATTTTGAAGCCAACCGTTTTCCTTACTAACCAGGTTACCTGTAGTTTCCCTCACTGGCTCTCGTTGGTGTTGGTAATCAGGTGGAGGAACATTGCTTTCTAGGGTAACTGGTGTAAATCAGTGGAGATGGCAAGGACTCTATCATATGAAACAGACAGCCCCATACTGTGCATGGTTTCTATCAAGTCACGACTGCGAGTCTTCGCGTGAATTGAGAATCCGACATATAATGGGACTGGCGTTCCATGATCTTTATTTCGTCGCTCCCGCTTTGCGTTTCCACTTCGACGCCTGTTTCCAAGATAGCTGTTAAATTGGATTAATTGGGAAATCGAAAGGCTGGCTTGAAATTTACCGAAACTGCTGGCTTGCGATTCAATATTTGGACCATAGAGAATCATGTTGATCAACGACACTAAAGACTCTGGTACAGAGATTTCCTGGCAGTCATGATCAAAAGAACCATCGAAAGAATAATGCATGGCTTGCATGTCTTTCCGTAGAATACTTGCAGCTTTAGCTAGATGGATGGCATCMTCATCACATGTACTGTGGGCTCTCTGTAAGGTCGCAGCTAAATCGCTTCTAAATGACAGGTAGATGTCTCTTCTTTGTTTGTATGCATTAAGATCTGGGATCTGACAAAGAATGCGCTCCTTCAGGCGGGATGTGTTAACACGTTGAGTTGTGTCAGCGTATAACTGTTTCATGCGCATCGTGTACTTTGTAGCCAGTTCAGCAAGTCGGAACACTGGAAGGTCTTTTTCAGAATCGGTTCGTTGTTCTTCTATGGAAGCCACAAGTTCTGCTAGTACGATGCCATCTGGTCTTTGGATATTGACATCCTCTTGGGCTTTTTCCCTTGCATTGTTTGCTTTCTTGTAAAGAGAAGTCAGACAAGAGGCATGATAGGACGCTTCTAGAGCCACCAAGTCTCCCTCGCTTAGTTTTGCCAAGAGTTTTTCATCCTGCAATGTGTACGCACATTCGCGAACTCTGGCATCCAAGCGAAGGGTCGAAAACTTTATGAAGACAATTACTTCGAGAACCAAATTCTTCACAAATAAAGCAGACATCACTGGATTTGCTGACTGTCAGCGTAGCACTTGATCTTGTGTACTTTCCTCCTACTGATTGGTCTTGCTTTAAAGCTCGTTTCTTTGCCCGCCTTACCTTGGTTCTATTGAACTGCAAGGAAGAGCTCTAATGCCATCGGGCTTTATTTCGCATAAGAGTAATCTCGATGCCACAACCCTCATCGAGTTTCACAGGATCCATATAAGATGGCAAACAATCTAATTCTATCATTCTTGTAATGTTTTCCGCTAAAGTCTTGTAGCCAGCACCAAAGTCCGACTGACGTTTGGATTCAGCGGGACACTGCAATGATTCATCTTTGTTTCGTTGACAAATTGCACATTTTTTCCAGTCATTGGGTTCAGGTGGTTTTTCTACGTCTGATTGACTTTCTGAGGTACTTGCATTACTAGACATCGACATTGTCAACTGAAAAAGCAGGTCCGAAATTAACTATTCTGATTTTTTCCATTTGTATAATTATTTGCAAGGAGAAGCACATGTAAGTATATTTTGTAGCAACATGTATCCACTGCTCACTATATCATACTTACAGGACCAAAAGAAGAAACTCCTCGTGTGTCATCTGTCATTTCCAACTTCATTCGTCAAGATCACGTTCTTTACTTATTTCCACTATGCACAAATAATTTAAGGTAACTCAAATTATATCTTAGACTAAGGTTTATTGCAAATCTTCTGTTGTCGTATGTTTAATTTATATACTTAACGAATCGGGTACTTACAGGCCACATAGAGATATCGCTCGTGCTTTTTTATTATTTTCTCAGTCCAAAGCTGATTCCATACCGAAATGAGATCTTTAGAAGTCTGGTAAACAGATGGCATAAACTCTTTTTTATGTACTTTCTTTACAAATTCCAACTAAAACAAATCTTTCAACTATTAAGAAAAGAAGATGGCGGACCCAAGTGAGGGCGTTAAGGCTTCTGTGTAATGTACCAGTCTTTCTCGTGCATTATTATAGAAGCAAATATTTCGTTCTCTTTTTTTTCTTTCTTTCTTTTTATTGTCTTTCTTTTTGCATTTTTAATCACATTTCATTGTTTGATTACCAACAAAACGTCATTAATTTCTTAAAGCGATCTTGCAAATCAATCTTTCCGATCTTACAAATCCCATGGCTCGACTGGAAACTTAACAGATCTGGAATTTCTAATCACCAAGATTGGATTTGTCAAATCCCATGGCTGGATTGGAAACTTAACAGATCTGGAATTTCTAANTGGAAACTTAACAGATCTGGAATTTCTAATCACCAAGATTGGATTTGTCAAATCCCATGGCTGGATTGGAAACTTAACAGATCTGGAATTTCTAATCACCAAGATTGGATTTGTCAAATCCCATGCCTGGATTGGAAACTTAACAGATCTGGAATTTCTAATCACCAAGATTGGATTTGCCAAATCCCATGGCTGGATTGGAAAAACAACAGATTTTAAATTTCTTATTACCAAGATTGGATTTGGCAAATCCCATGGCTGGATTGGAAAAACAAAAGATTTGGAATTTCTTATCACCAAGATTGGATTTGCCAAATCCCATGGCTGGACGGGAAAATTAAAATCTGGAAATTCTATTTTAAAAGATTGGATTTGCTGTTACACTACAGTAGAATTAAGTGAAGTCACGAAATAAAGGAATACTGATAAGCTGTAGTGATACACCTAWTTCTCAGACTTTGACTTAACTCTAATGTTTCACATCGCAGAACAAACTATATTTTATCATGTAAGAATAAAATAATAACACAGATAGTATTCAGTTAATGAAACATTTTTCATCTCAACTCTCAGCAAATATACAACTTATATCAAGTTTCTTAATATACAAAGCCTTAGTTAAGTACACCTGATCCCATGCATACCATTCTTTAGTTTAAAAAAATTACATGTAAATAAAATTTGAACTTTTATCCTCCTTGTACACATACTACCTTAATATGATAACCACTCATTTTTTTTCCAATAAGGCAACTAGAATTAAACTGTGTTGATGAACTAGTTCAAACCTATCTTATCCTTATTTTTTAAGTGCGGGCAATAAAACAACAACAAATGATTAGATGTGTCTTTAGATACAAGCAGTCAACTTGGTCACTTCTTGTTCTCAACTGTAACATCCTCCCTGCTGGTAACACTGTTTAGTGGTTTATTCACCTTAACTAACCCTTTCTCAAGAAGCCTACTACAAATACATTTCATGAAATGGTTTTTGTCCTTATTTCGTAGTCCAGACAAGCCAAGTGTTTTTGCAAGTGGTTTTAATTCCTGCTCTAGTTTAATGTATTGRATACTGACCTTTTCCAAGTAACATAACATGATTGTTTAGTGTATAAGCCAGGGGGGGTTGTCAGTACCATTTTAATGGAAAAAGGCAGTTGTGGTTTTTCTTGATGTATTTTACCTGTTGTTCATAAATACGTGTGATAGCATTGACCAAAGTGTCATCTTCTGTGTTTTTAGGGGGGAAGGGGTGGGTCACAATGTCCCCTTATGGAAACTTGCGTATTGCTCCTTAATTGCACGAGAAATATCCCAAAAACATTTTACATTATAGTTTGCAAGCATTTATTTTTTWAAACTTCAGTCTCAGGGCACAGAATTATGTTTGAAAATGTAAGCCTGCCATCTTTATCCTTAGGGGAGGGGTAGGGAAAGAGAAAATTGAGACACAAATTTGGGATGCAGTTTTCGAAATAACAATGATAACAGAAATAACAATAATAACAGAATAAGCACCACCAGCAGCAAAAAAAAAATCGTTTGGGATTAATGGAAATAAATGACAAAAGCCCAGTATTAGATTCTTGTTTCATGGCCCGCCTGTGTGGTTGAGCCCACAGTACGTGCTGGTGACATCGTCCAGTGAACTTTATCTTGAGGTAAGTTTTAGATCTCGTAAAATTATGGTTTTAGGTGGTCGTTGCACTTCAAAATGAACTTTTTAAACTAAAAAGATAAATTTTTACCTTCAGAAGAATCTTATTTTCTTATTAATCTTCCTAATCAGAGTTTTAATGCCAATAATTTCGTCTCTTTGATATCTGTAAGTTTTTAAAATGGCCGCCTCGTCATTTGAGCAAAGATCAACATTGAGTAATAGAATTTAGTTTGGTGTTTTGAACCGTAAGGGCGATTACACTTGTAAATATGCTGTATTTTGTCCTTGACTTCAATTGAATTGATATTTTCTCAGTCACACAATCAATTAGTCACTTCAAAAAATCCTAGAAAACTAAAGATTTATAGAGCTATAGGCTTATAGGTCTGTTGAAATAGACTTTATCTTTGTTATTCTATTCAAACAGCCTTTATCAGCAACCGTATGGATGGATGCAAAGGAAAAAGTTTGCATTATTCATTACAAAAGCTTGAAATTCGATGATGACCATTTGGTTACCCCTGAAAGTTTCGATTCGTGGGCAACGCTGCTAGAAGCTGCTAAGATTCGAAAACATGATGCGCTCCTTGAAATCGCAAGAAATACCCGTGAAGGGGTTGTACCCGAAATATATTATCATAGGAAATGTCGCAGTGCATTTACCATCAAGAGAGATTTGGAGTCGCTTAAAAGAAAACAAGTCCTGGAAGAGGAAATCTATGAAGATGAAGCTTCAATTCAAACACCAAGAAAAAGAAGTGCATCCTCCTCAACCCGGGTCTACCAACAGGAATGCATTTTCTGTGAGAGACCCAAGTATGTAAACCGAAGACTAGAGAAGCTTGTCAGAGCTACTCAGTTAAGAGTGGACCAGACGCTGCGCAAGATAGCTACCGTGAGATGTGACGAGAAGATCCTGGCTATTACAAGTAGAGACATCGTCGCAGCAGAAGCGCATTACCATAGATCCTGTTGCCGTGACTACACCAGGCCCACTCAACAGCCACACCTAGAGAAAAATGAGACCGATGATGATGATGCCGAATATGACGCTTTCTTAGAATTGTTTCGTCTTATTAGAAGTGATGTTTTAGATTCGCAAGTCGTGGTAACTATGATCGATTTAACAAAGAAGCTTGAGTCCTTTCTTCAATCCAGAAGTAAAGAACCACTTAAAGAATCGACCAAGAAACACATGAGAAGGAAACTGGAGTCAGAGTTCGGTTCCACGTTAGAAATTTTCCCAGATGAGAAAGGAAAGCTACTGGTTATGCCTGCAAACCTGAATGTAAAGGAAACAGTGAAAAAGATGATAAGCATCGAAAAGGAACTAAAGAGCCTGAAGTCCAAAGCATCAGAATTGCAGAGCATCGTTGATCAGAGCGCTGGACACTTGCGAAAGGCGATCTTAGATATAAAGTGGACAACGCCATGGCCTATTCTCCCATCTGATTTATCCATTGATCAGTTTCCTGTGCCAGAGTGTCTTCGCCGCTTTTTGATGGGACTTCTGACATCTAATCCTGACATGACGAATCCCTCTGCACGAGTAAAGATGTTACTCGAGTCCTTCAGCCAAGACCTTATTTATGCAGTGACCTGTGGCAAGACAAAACCACCAAAGCAGAACTTAAAGTCAGCTCTGCAATGGAAAAAAAATACAATAAATAAATACAATAAAATATTCAACCTCAATACAGTGAAGGCATTAAGTAAACCTGTGAAATAAAAAATTAGAGTGAAGTCACTAATATTGGTCCAATGAAATGGGATAAACAAATATACCTTAGCAGACAACGATTTCTCTACTTGTGAACATGTAGTTGATAATTAGAAAAGAACATCAGAATTAGGATCTGCTAAGGTGTACTGGTCTTATATCTTTTCACAGGTTTAATGCCTTCACACTAATGTTGGGAACACTACACAAGTGTTGGCTTAAAAACAGTCAAAATGGCTAACAAATTAAATGGCCCTCACCTTTGTAATCATTTCTAACTGCTGCTTTGTTTGCTTTTTTTTTTTTGATGCGGGTGGAGCCACAGGAGTACTGTTTTCTGCTTCATCAAAATCAGTCAAATCTTAGGTTCCACTTGTCAGAAATATGTTGTGCCCGAGGTCTGCTTGTATTCTTCTTCTCTCATCCATATGTTTCCTTATCAACTGAGCAATGACATTTCTTGCAAGCCCCAATCTTTTAAATGTGAATTCATCTTTAGAAGACAGTTCCTCCACTACTTTCATTAGTTTCTGACTATTTTCTTGGTTGTTGCGGAACTTTGGTGGTGGTAAATTTGTTGGCCACACACTTTTGATGTACGTTGTTATTTTTCTCTTTCTAATTAAAAAAAAAGTAAATTAATAATGCTAATATCAATGTACGCCCTGTGGGGGGCGAAAGCAAACAGGTGCCCCTGGGTCAGGAATTTGATCAGAAACCCAGAAATTTAGTCAACAATAATTTCTTCATCCTTCTATTTTTCATGTTACTTGATCAGCAACTGCTTATCTACCYTAGGGCATTTGAATTTCTTTAAAGCTTTTTTTTTCCAAATTTCCACCCTTTGCCCGTATACCCCAACCATGAGACTAACATTGATAGGTGCATAAATAAGAAGAAACAAATAGAGAACAGGCACGCAATTAGCAGCAAGCAAATATTCTATGAAATTCAACACAGCCTTCAAATGCGAAACTGAGCTACTTGTCTTCAACAACAACTGCACTTTTTATTTATCTATTTATTTATTAATTTTTTTATAGAAAGCTATACAATGAAGTAAAGTTAGTTTTGACTCTCATATTGAAAAGGACTTACTTTGTGTTATAGAGTGATCTATCACTTTTATTAAGGGTGTCTTTCTCCTGATTTGTCAGGAGGCGATCCAAGGATGAAAATTCGACAGAGTTTGAAGCTAGTGGGGTCTCTCCAGCCGGACTTTGAGACGAGCACTCACCTGGGAAAAAAACCAGTCAGGGATTTTAATTTAAAAAAACTGTAAAAACATTTTAAAAATGGCGCTACGATAACCTTTCAAGTTTGCTAGCTATGATTTTGGCGGGAAACCAGGTCAAGCAACTTACGATGAATAGAATTTGGAACTAATTTATTTCATTTTCATAGGCGCCATTTTCGAGCTAAATTGTAGATTAAATACAAATTTTAGGCTTGAAAAAACCAACATAAATTTGAAAATTGAAATTTTCAATTCCCATCGAAAGTTGGAACATTGCCTGATCAAATTGCAACATTGGTATTTGGGTCACAAACGAACGACTGTAAGAGAACTTTGCTTACCTTTCAGCTGTTTTAGCTTTTCTATTAATTTCTATGAATAGTGAGGAGACGCAGTTTTTCCATAGAATCTGTGCTCATTATTGTTGACGAGAACAAAATGCTACCATCAATTTCTTCGGCCACAAACTTCTCACCGATGTCTTCGTCAAATGCGTTTTTTGCCCAAGCACTCAATTCTTTAACACTTCACTCTTTGAAAAAAAAAATCCATAGAAAAAAATTAGTCACAGTTACCAATATGTTAGACTTAAACTCGAATGAACCTGAATTTACCTGATGCATTCTTTTCTAGAGTACTTGTGTGCTTTGGGTCATTTTTGGGCGGTTCTAGGATCATATCGTTTTGCCGCTTACGTTCTGGTATTGTATTCACTATTGGCTTAAAAATGAGTCATCGCTCTCCGAGCTCGCGGATTCAAGATCGGTGTCTTCCAAGAGAGAAATGTTTGGATAGGCAACGTTTCCTTGCTTCACACTCGCCATTACCGTACTTTCACCCGAACTTGCTCGAGCTGGCCTGGTCAAGCATGTGCAAGAAAACATATTTTACATGTGTTTTACAACGATTTCTATTGGCACATTTTCCCGCGCTTTTCAGTTCTATTCTATTTATCAATATGATTGGCTGGCTCGCTTTATGGAACACAGCCCTCCGCGGCCATACACATGAATTTGGGACCCAACCCAGTCCTCTAGCAAAACAAAGATGGCTGACGAAGTTGCAGGCGGGAGCAACTTCATTTCTTCACTTTGCCATTGCAACGAGCGCAGAGCCTTTCATGTTCATTGTTTTTGTATAAATTGTAAGGGCAGAGCAGTTAAAGTGGTTGATATGGATAAAATACACTTGATTTTTTTCACTCAGACCATTTTATATATGATATCTTAACAATTATGTCCTATAAGGTCTTACTTTTTTTTTGAGAAACGGCATAAAAAAAACAACAAATTTGTCGTAACTAAGACCGCCATTTTGGGTCGCCATATTGAAATAAGATACCATGCAATTGCAATGAGCATGCGTATCAGAGATATAAGTTAGTCTAGTGAGGTCTTGTTTTACACGCAGTAACACGAACCTAGTAGTTGTTTGATGTGTCACATGATAAAAAGAACCTATGAGAAGACGTTGTTGTTATGACCTTGCACGTGAAAACTTCACACCTCTCTTCTTGTTCGCTGCTCTTCTCGCTTGCTGATTGAAGCTTGTTGCTTTAACTTTGTCTCAAAATATGACTTCTAAAGAGAATGCGTTGTTGGTTTTCGTCAACGAATTTGAAAGAGAAGGGTAAGTACTTTTCTATTGAATATTTTCAACTTTCGTTGTACCGTTATAATAATCAAAATTTTTAAAACGTTTTAGACTTGTGATACCCGAGGGTCTAGTGCGGTTGCTCAAAGGATTCTCTATCAAAAGCGGGGAGAGCAGCGAGAAAATGAGAAGCCGCATTTACCGACGGCTTTGGTGCCTCATGTGGGTAAGTAACTAGTATTTTATTTAGTTTTAGAATTTTGAAGAATTTTTACTAGACGGTACTGCTAGCTAGTTGTGTATGACTCGGAATATTCAATCACTATTACGCCGTAGTAACACGTGCGAGTATTCAGACGTGAAATTTTCTTTAAAATAATATTGTTCTCTATATCTGAAAAATTGGGCATATGTATTTTAGGACGTGATAGATGTTATTTAATTCTCTAGTTTGGAAGCAGGATCGGGGAATACGTGGTCGCTGGAACCACGCAGAAACCAACAAACGTCTATCCAGACTGTGTGAAGCAAGTCATAAGAGCAATGGTCCCTGGTAACCTAGCGGACTATCCAGATCCTACGGGGTCAAGGGTATGTCATAAATTCATCACATATCCTCAAATGGTAATAGTATTCAATGGCATCCACTTACATGAAAATAATCAATTTCTCTCCGTATTGTGTTCCCAGAACAAGACATACATGTAACTGTGGAAATAAATATATTCTTCCTCAAAATTGTTTTATAGGTGTACCATGTCAAACTAGAAAATTTTTCCAGAGCCAAAAGGCCTGCCACAAAGAAGTAGATGGTTTAAATAATCTTATGTTCACTTTCAAATTTAATGGAAGACATGTGTATTTTTTAATTTTTTTAATTTGTCTGTAAATCGATTATGATCAAATACCTAGCAATATTTTGTATGTAAATATCTAACGCAAAAGATTATCCTTTGAATGCTTTTAAAATGATGTACTATGAAATAAAAAGGCTTCTACTGTTTCTTTTTTTTTTCAAATTTTAGTAATGAAATAAGTCTGCAATTCTTTCTTTTGATGCTACTATCCAGCAAAATAAGTATAATTTGTAACCACCGGAAAACTTTATACCAATAATAAATCCTTTTGATTTGAGAACTTCATAGCATTCATGTTTATTYATTTCATATACTAATGTTAAGCACACTATATAGAAACATTTAATTTTGTAACTACTGGAAAAATATACACATAATAAACCACTGTGATTACTATGACCAGCAGTTTGTCCCTATTACTAAAGTTGTGCTCCTCTTCACTTCTCCCTTTCTATTYCCATTCCCTATTTCTTTTGCATTTCTTGGATAGACAGATAACAAAATGATATAAAAAGGTTCACCAAAATACAGTTACAATTAAAATATGCTTGGTGGATAATAAGTTTATTATACAATCCTGCAAAGAAGACACTTTCTACTTTTTTGTAACTACTTTTTTACAGTAAGGGACATGACAGAAAGCAGTCCACAATACAGTCTCATTAATTTGTGAGTTCTCTGTAAAATTGTATAATCTACAGTCTTAGTGTATCTATTAAGAATTTTTGTTTTTATTCAAAGGACAAGTTCTGTGGGAAATGCGCAAATGTTTTTTACTTCCGCATCTATATTGCTGTCCACCAATATTCACTCTGGCTCCTCGGGGAGCATCGTTGCTTTCGGTTGTTCCCGAGTGCCAGTGTTCTTGCGAATGTTCTTTTGTACCTCCTGTAATAATTCTTCTTCCCCAACATCTTCCCCTTGGTCCCCATAGTTATGCACAATCTTTTGTCTCTGAACAAATTTTTTCCTATTGTGAACAAAAATAAATAAACAGTTTGAATTTTTTTTTTATATATACAGATGCTGGTTCTAAATGTTTCTTACCTTTGTTTGCTCTCTTGAAGACGTTGTTGCTTTTTCTTTGCTCTAGCAGATTTTGCTGCATCTGTTCTTTTCTTGATAAGCCCCTTCATTCTCCTTTCATTTTCCATTCTCCATATTTCCTCCAACCCATCAGGAGTTGGGAGGTGCAACAGGTCATACTATTCCTTCATCCAGTGATATGACGGACCATATTCTTTATACATAAATGTCATATTACTCTGGCATAATCCAACATGTGTAATAAATTAATAATGTAATTGGTGTAAGTTAACATTCTTTGTGCGAAAGCGAGTCAACACATTAAACTTGCTCTCAGGCATGCTTGAGTGTCATCTCCCCATTTCCTCATGCACAATATATTTGGCTTTCTGAGAAATTCGGGTACACTCAATCTCGTACAACAGAGCATGAAGCTCACAATGAAGAATCTTTCGAGTCGTATATGACTTACCAGGGCATTTCAACTGAGGATCTTCATCTTCATCACTATCATCAATGTCATCATAATCGCTGTCTTCATTATCACTGCCATCATCATTACTATCATCATCATCACTTTCATCATCATCACTTTCATCATTAATATCACCATTATCATCACTTTCATCATTACTATCACCATCATCATTACTAACATTATGATCGCCATCACTGCCATCATCATCATCACTGCTTCCAGCATCATTACTGTCATTACCATCACTTCCATTGCTTACACATGACCCACAAGAGCAAATAACCAGGGAATGAAATCCACACTCCTCATTTTCGCCATCCTTATTTATCCACTGGTGTATATTTCTGTAGTGCTATCTTCCCAATGCTATCATACGCCTGGAATATTCCTCTGAACTATTGTGACTCTGTTTTAGAGCAGAAAAATGATTTCGTTTTCCAGCAGCAATGAAATCATCAGAAAGACACCCACATGATTTGGAGTGTTTCTTACCTTCACAACAGCATTTTGCTTTGCTAATTTCTGGGTGGTTTTTCTTGTGCTTATCAATAAAGCCTTTGTCAACAACTTTCTTCCCCTTGTATTCCTTCAAATTGTTCCCATGGGAACGTCCAACATGACCTCCACACAGCACCACACGATTCAACTCACCATCAGGAAAAATACTTCTAAATGATATTTCAGCAGTTGAATCTTGATCCTGCCAATTTAAAGCAATGTTGAGGCCCTCTTCTTTGGCCTCCGTGAAAAGCAAATAGGCAAGGTGGCCCTCGGCAGCTTTGGAAGTGCCTTCCCATAAATCAGTGTTACAAACACTCTTTTTCCCTCTCATACAAAGATGACCATAATACAAAATTCCACCAGAAATAAAATCAAGGATAACAAAGGTACAGCATCGACTATGAAAGCCCCTTACCAACATCCATCAGAAGTTGTCACAGCACGCTGCCAAGTACCTAGTTCTTCAGAAGCCTTTGACTGCATATTGCTCTTTGCTTTTTCACACATGCCATCCAAGACAGTTTTAATGTGTGGGTAAGCCAACTTAATAATTTTCTGGAAATTAATTCTTGCCAGAACATCTAAACCCACACCTAACTTCAAAACCTTGTAATAGTTATGGTAACCTTGTCCATATACAAGAAAGCAAAGGGCTGTTTCCAGAGACACACAGTTTCGTTTGTGGTGTAATAATGCAACCTGACTACTGGCATAGTGAATTTCATTGCCACAGCCAGAACATGCAAAATTGACCTTTACTGCACCTCCCAGGCCTTTCTCTTGGATCTTTACTGGTACAAGTTTTCCTGATTAAAACAAAAGTTATGAGTTATGATTTCATATTCACTACATTTATAATCTCATTTTAATTGATAAGCTTTTGGCCAATATTGGCCATCTTTAGGGCTATATAAAATAACTTACGATGGCAAAGCTCACAATGTGTTTACATGACAGATGGAAACATATAAATACAAATAAAAGAGCTATTACATAGATATTACAATAACACTAGTAGTATTTACGGAACATCACAATTTGTATACTATTTGCTTGAGGTATATGCCTGTGATGAAAACTGAGTAGTACTGTCATAATATTAATGAAACAGTGACATAGCATTGCCAAAAATATTRCATTAGGTGTTTAACCTAAAACCTCAGGCCCCTCCTTGCTACTGATTAATTAGAGAAAAACATCACTTACCTTTGCATCCAGTTGGCACAGTACAGGAATGTGTCTTGTTGATTTGTTCTATAAAATCCTCTAACTGAGATGTCATTGCTATGTGATACTTTACTGGAAGCTCAATTGAGATTTTACTGTCATCTTGATTGACTTTGAGCCTAAAATATTTAGAATAGATCATTTGAATATAAATGGTTATAAACAGGGCAATCATAAATATAATAATAAATTTTAAAAATACACCTAATTGCAAGATAGCTGTCATATAAAAATAAACTATATTCTGCAGCCCCTGATTTCAATATCAGGAATTATGGTATTTTTCCTCTGTTATTTTTGAATTTGTCTATCATAATTTTGACAAAAAAATGAGGTAACTATAACCTGTTATACAAGACAAAATAAGAGATATAGAGAAGTAACAATCAAAAAATTTTGCATCACCAAAARCATACCAAATCAAAGAAGTCATGCAACTTACCGTTTCTGCTTGAAGGACTTCTCTGGGGAGCTAAGGCAGTCATCACTACTTGCCGAGGGTAAATAATCAGCGTCTGATTCGTCTGAGAGGATTTCTCCTTCCTGCTCTGATCGAATAAATTCTTCAACGGCCTTAGAAGAATAAAATGCTCGTCCCTCTTGATTTATCCATTTTAAAACTTTCGTCATTTTCTCGATTTTCAAACCTTGCTTGGTAAGATATTCATTTGTAATTATTAGTCGCGAACCAGTTCCGACACCACGTAAAGAATGAGCGTACAGAGACCGTTTTTTGTTGTGAAACATTTCTTTTTCACAACGAAATCGAAGTCATTTCAAGTATCATAAGCGACACGCAAAAACACTGCTTGAGTATGTGGTTCGTGTTACACGCAGGAACTGCGCATGTACAAAAAGCCGTTGCTATGGATTACGTCATTTGTTTTGACCGCACGGCGTCCTAATGGCGTCCATTCTTGAAATCGTCGACATTTCGGCTTTTTCTCGGGATTTTCGGCTATTTACGGATCGCAATCGATTGGATAACGAACCAACATTGATCTCCTACGACATATATCAAAATGGTGGCCAAAACTTTTACTGTTAGCGTTTGATGCTGAGTTTAAACGATGAATAGCTGATTAAGCACATTCTACTGACCGAAAGTAAACCAAAATATTTACGTAGAAGTACAAAACTTGGCACACGGGTAAAAAAGGAAATTAGTTATCAATTGACACGGTTTTCTTTGTTATTCATAAGGCTTTATTTTTATTACAACCCTCATAAACAATGGACAAACTTAAAGCCCGGGGAGGGAATTGAAATGCAGCAGGGAAGAGCGGGGCTGATATGAATTAATCTGATTGGCTCATTATGAATCGAAGGTCAATATATAGTTATAAACCCGGTTTATAACTATATATTGACCTTGAATTTATAATGAGCCAATCAGATTAATTCACATCAGCCCCGCTCTTCCCTGCTGCCTGACGAGTAAACTATCTGGGGAATAATACTATKCTACAGAACTAATCTAATTAATGTTTACATTCAAAAAAGCTATAGAGATATGTTTTCTAAACATTACATTATCAAATCGTTGCTAGTGCTCATAGTTTATGTGTTAAAGTTTACAACACAGTTTTTAAAATAATAATTCTTACAAACTGGGTTTTACTCATCCTTTTCACTACATTTCTTCTTGTTTTCCTGGCCGCCATTATCGAGATCTTCGTTAGGTCTTTTTGCCGTAGATGTGGTACATTCATTGAAAGGCTTACCTCCACTGTCAAAGCACTTGGAAATCGCTGTCTTGACACTTACACTTGGCCTTTGCTATTTTTGAAGGCTTCTTTCTGGAACAAGTTTCTCTAGTCCACGCGTAGCCGTTGTAGCCCTTAGACTGTGGTTGGTGAAATATCCCTCGATTTCGGCTTCTTTGCACAACCTTCSAACTGTTTGCCCTAGTGTGTTGTGTCCAACAGGATTGGCAGTGAACCATTCTGAAAGTATCATATAATATATGTTAACATCACAGTAATATATACTATTATAAAATAATTAATCATAGACTACCTTTGTCGCTGTTTGTTTTTTGGGGAGCCAAATAGAACAACTGCTTGTCAGCTACCGTCTTTGGGCATTTAGATACATATTTCTTATATAAWTTCACCAGGCATCTTTCAGGTCGCTCTTCGTTTGCATAATGTTCAACTCGTTTTCCTTTGAATGAACGATGTTTCAAACCTCCAGCGTTGTTTTTTTCTCCATACGAGGTGTACACCAACTTTTCGGGTTCCCCATTCTTTGGTGGTACTAAGCTAAGCTGTGAAAATGAAAGGCTACGATGCTCTTTACCACTACGCAAGGAGAAATTCTTCCCGATGAGGAACACCATAGTGT
>NW_022258241.1:26438-38478 GCF_009602425.1 Actinia tenebrosa
TAGTAGCACTTTAAAACAGACTTGAAAACTGGTCAAACAAAAAGGTGAGCAAAAATAAGCTTACTTACGTCTTTTACATAACGATGTTTGGTTTTTCATAGGAATTTTGATGTTTTTATATAAAATGTATTTTACCGCAATGAAAATWAAAAAAATAAATGCTTTGGTAGCATCATCAGATAGAAATTTGGCTGGAGATCATTAACTAACTAAACTCGTGAAATGAAGTCCCTGAACGTCTCATCTGTTAAAAAATTGTTATCTTATTATTTCTCCTCGGGTGCAAAATAGTCGCTACAAATGTAGCCGCTACCAGGTTTCCAGTGCTTCGGATCTCGTTTTTGCAAGACAAAATGAACCCATTTTGCTCTAACCTTTTTATTTGAAGGAAACTGATGAAGGCTTACATTATCTGCGTTTGTCTTGTCACAAAACATGACCACATATCTTTTTCTAGGGACTCTTTTTCGATTTTCCATCTTTCCGCCTCTACCTACATCGACTGTTACACACGTGTGACGTCATCAGATCACTTGATTAGTAAAAACAGGTCGTGATGATACAAGGCAGTTTTCAAGCATGTTAGAGGGTGAGAAAAATGGTTCTAACGGCGAAATTTTTTTCTTTCCTGATAAAAGTATTCAGCTACTTGTGTAGCTTTTGTCAGGATTGTCAAAAATAACCGAAGAAATAGTGACAGTTGCCCTTTAACTAGTACTATTTTGAACAATTTATTAATTAGTGTTTCACGGACATATTGTTTTCACTCATATCAAAGCTCTAACTATTTTCGATAAGTTTCAAAACTTAAGCTTACTAGATTTCGAGATTCTATTTTATCAGTTTTCATCTGTTTTCATGTGTAAGAAAGATACGGAAATCAAGAACGACAAAAGTTTTCGAAAAACAAAGTTTACATTCAGTTAAACTTGACAAGGACAACTGAGACAAAATAGAAAATAACGCACAAAATGCAATTCAAAACACAAAATAACAATTTTCTTTGTCAGTAAATTGGCATTTGTAGTGTTTTTAAGGTCTTTATAAAATAACATATCTCAGTCTCAAGCTCTTTTAAGCTCATTTTTATAATCATACTAGCTCGAAAAGCTCAATAAACAGTTAAAAATTTGGTGTAATTTTATATGTCATTCAATATTTAAATGAATTATCTATAGAAACATCTAAAATTATTGAATGAAAGTCAAAATAAAAGAACTCTTACCATAACAACAAAACAAATACACTTTTTTCGCTCGTTTGTCATTCTAGTTCGTTGCTCGTTTGCCGGTAACTAGCAATGTTATTTAGCTATAAACTTTGTCACACATCTCTTGGATTTGCTTAATTTGTGGAATTCAAAAGATTCCCTCGCTGATATATATACTTAAACAAGAGAATATTAAGTAAGAGAGCACATCCCTGTACCCCATGAAAGTTTTTCGAAAATATATTTTTAGCCCCGCGTGCAAACCTGAGCTATTTTAGCATGCGATTCCTGATTGAAGAGATTGTAGTGACGTCATGGGTACACATGAGATCGGCAGTGACAAAGCAAACTTCATGCAGTTGACAAACCAAACTTTACTCGATTTTACGAGAAAATGTGTTGGAGGAATTCCTTGAGAAATTCTGAAAGGTTTTTGATGGAATCCATAAACAGCACATGTAAAAAATACTCAGATGAGACAACATCATTTAAACTTGTTTAAGCTCAAAAACCGCTGAATAATCTTCACGATTTTATTGAAGAACCATACATGTTTTGAACTTCAAGAGGGCAAAACCCATAAATTTTGCACGGAACTCTATATATTTTTTTTGCTATTTTCCGGAATAACAGGTACTAGCGTATACCAACATGTGTACTTCCTAAAAACGCGCACGCTCATTGGTTAATTGGAGGTGAATATTGTACGATATTAACATCTGAATCTCGGAATATTGAGTCGGCAACAAAATGGCATCTGCCGGCAATCGTTTAGCTACAATTTCCAATGAGGAAATTGAAAAAATGAAAGTAAATGCTATTCCTATCAATACTAAAAAGACAACGAAGTATGGCCTAAAAGTTTTGCTAAAAGGTTTGCGTTAATTTGTCACGCAAACTGCAGGTTTCTGTTTGTTTGTTTTATTGAATTATTGTATATAAAGATAAGTTACTGTTAATATATTCCATTATTTTTCAAAGTTTAAGACAATTCTCTTAATTGAAAACGGTGTAAAAAATCGTTCTGTTTGTTTTGTGCTCAATTTTAACTATAACTTGCCCACCGCAGTATCTGAACAAAAAAAGTTTTTCCATTGTCTACAATAGTTTATAAAAACAACTTTTATCAGTATTTTATAAATGTAGTGAAAGTTACGTTTTGGGAGAAAATTATTCATTTTTTATTCCTTCACTTTTCTTTCTCTTTTACTCCGACGAAGGACTAGCGTCCGAAACGTCAGTAAGTTTTTTCATCTTTTCACGGTGTATAATTTACCTTTTTATAGTTAAGAGTATGTGGACCGCGTGGCACTAATGAAATAGTAGAAGATAATATAGGTAAGTTGTAGTGCTTGGGAACGAGGTTATTCCGGGCGGAAGCCCTTGGAATTAAATTCGGAAAAATTAATTTCCGACCTCGCTGGGATTCCGCCCGGAATAACCTCGTTCCCAAGCACTACAACTTACCTATATTATCTTCTACTTTTTATAGTTACTTTTTCTTCCTTAGTTTCGGTTTTATGATTTATTTTATTTTTTATTTTTTTATTATTTTATTATTTTATTTTATTTTTTTGTACAGAGCTTGATTTTCGCTATTTTTCTTCCAAAATTATACAAACGCATGCCATTCCAGATACTAAGAATGATTATCTCAAAAACAAGCTCGGCACACCCCATTTGCCTTTGCATTTTTGAAATCAGCATTAAATTTCAAATTATTAAAAAGTTTCAATTTTCAATTTTCTAATATAGTCAGCCACCAGTTATTAAATCAAAACAATGATCGCTCGATTGAGACTCGTTTTTTGCAGTTATAGATGACTGTAAGATGTCCGAAGTTGTATGAATATGCATAATTACAAACCGGTTGGGCTTCTGCTCGCTCTGAATATTTTGATCATTTTATCCATCTCTGGCGTTCTTTCTGATGCCAATCACAATGAAAAGGTCTCGGTGTGTGTTCTTATGTGAAGCAGAGCTTCAAAACTAAAGTGCTTAATGAAATCTTTGGCATATCAAATGGCGGGCTTCACCAACTTTGGATGGAAATTAAGGTACGCAGTTTTAAGTCCTCCTCCTGGATCTCCAATTGCTTGCCTTGACAACGACTTAGGGCCAAGCCTAATCTCTGCATTGCTACTAAATAAACCAATTTACATACTTGGAGAMATAAATTGCAACCTATTACAGTCCGACCTGCCTGATTCCCAAGCACTTATAAGCTTCTGTTCTACCTACAACTTGAATCAGATAGTCACTCAACCTACTCGTATTACTCACTCCACCGAATCCTTAATAGATGTATTTCTTTTGTCAAAAAACATGTTCTCGACACCAAAGTGTTATCTTCATCGATAAGCGACCATGACCTTTTTTACGCTGAGCTGGGCTTGAAAAAGCCGCGCACTCAAGCCACCTTTGTCACTACGAGGACCCTTAGACCTAGGGCAAACGTCGAACTTTCCATGCACCGAACTTAATTACATCAAATAATGCCGCCTCATTATCCGAACAATTCTTCTTCGATAATCGCGTGAGTTGTAATCAAGTGCAAAAAATCATTAACTCAATGGCTTCAAACAAAGCTTCCGGAATAGATAAGATTCCTCTCCACGTTATAAAAGACTGCCTCCCTGTCATCTTACCATCGATTACTTCGATCGTGAACGCCACTTTTAGCTCTGCACAATTTCCCATCGCTTGGAAAATAGCCGAGGTCGTACCTATTCCAAAGGATGGCGATCACGAAATCCCAGACAACAACAGGCCTATTTTACTATTACCAGTGTTATCCAAGGTTTGTGAGAGAGTCGCTCATGATCAGTTAACTTCATATTTATCAACCAATCAACGCTTAACATCCAAGCAAAGCGGAAATAAAAAGTGGGATTCAACCGAGACATCCGTCATCCAAACAACCAATATTATTCTCGAGGCCATCGATAAGAAACAGCTTACTGCTACTGTGCTGCTCGACATGAGTAAGGCCTTCGATAGCATTGATCATAAAATCCTTATGACAAAACTGCAGGACGTTGGACTGTCACCTCTAGCCATTCAGTGGTTTCTTATTATTAGCTATTTTTATTCACGCTGTCAAGTCGTCAGAATCCAAACTGCAGTCTCAGACCGTTTGCCTATGACCTGTGGTGTACCACAAGAAGTATCTTGGGACCATTGCTTTTTAGCATATATATAAACGATCTCCCAAGTGTTCCTGAACATTGTACTACTCAATGTTACGTTGACGACACCAAATTGCTGCTTACTTTCAATCTCCAGGACCAGCAATATTGTTTCAAGACTTAATTAAGACCTTTTCAGAATAACTAATTGGACWCTCGACAATTACCTACTTCTAAATCCCGAAAATACTAAATTTATCATCTTTGGGAGCAAAGCGATGACTGCTAAAGTGGAAGATTTTCGTATAACGCTACTGGGAAAAGAACTTACACCTGTCAAGTCAGTAAAGGATTTAAGAGTTCTCCTTGATTCCAACTTGGCGTATAAAGATCATGTGGAATCGACAGTGTCTAGCTGCATGTCGCGTTTGGGACAGATTAACCGACTTTATTACATCCATTTTGAAATCACTAGCAAATCCTGCAATCTGATTGGTTCTCAGCAGTGCGATTTAATCCCGAATCGCACTATTTTGACTATAAATCGCATCTTTTCCCCAGCCAATCAGATTGAAACACTAAAATAAAAAAACCAAACAGATTTCATGACTGGATTAAATCAACCAATCAGATTGCAAGAGGGAAAAGACTCAAAATGTTAAATTTGAAAAAATTTTCGTCGCAAAAATTCTCACTTTTCTCAATAAATATGGATGAATTTAATTACTTACAGTATCTTGATGATGACAATGACCTTCTTGAGGCTGAAAAACTTCTGGCAAGGGAATTTCCATCTTTTGGTGTCACTTTTGACGATAATTATGCCGATTTTCCTTCAAATAATGTTGAAYTAGTTCCACACGCTCCCGAGCACAGCGAAAGCAAAACAAATGAAACAACAACAACAACAACGGCAAATGAAGCCCCAAACTACGATATTTCAAGATTTCCACTAATTTCAAATAATGACATAGAAGAACTGAAGTCGGTGGCTGAAAACAAGAACACTAAACGCTCAACAAAACATTGGATGAACGTGTTTGAAAGCTGGTGTACATCACGCCATCTTAACAACATCGTCATCGAAAAAAGGCATCAGAAGAACTAGACAAGGTCCTCGTTAAGTTTTATGCCGAGGTGAAGAAAAGGGACGGAGAAGACTACGAGCCAGAATCTCTCCGTGTAATGCAAAGCTCAATTGAACACTATTTAAAGGATAAAGGTTATCCTCTGAGCATCGTACGAGCGAGGGAGTTTCAAAGCTCACAAGGAATCCTCAACGCGAAGGCAATTTCTCTGCGTGAACAAGGGAAGGGAAAAAGACCTAACAAATCTCAGCCTCTGGCACCAGAAGAAGAGTCAGCTCTATGGGAAAAAGGTCAGTTAATTGGGTGACTTCAATTCCAAAGTCCTGACAAACGTCAACTTTAAGAATTTGACAGAGCAACTTGGTTTACGAGGCCGCCAGGAGCTCTACGACTCTTACGTCGAGGACATGATTATAAGACATCAAGAAGATGGCAGTGAAGTCGTAGAATTTCGTGAAGGTCCCACTAAAACACGTAGTGGTGGTCTAAGAATCAGACGAAGAACCACACCGCAGGTTATGCACAGCACTGACGGCGGAGAAAAAGATCCTGTACGACTCTTCAAGCTGTGGTTGTCTAAGCAACCCGAAGGGATGAAGGACAAAGGACCACTCTATCTTAGCATAATAAATCGTCCTAAATCAGCAAATGTGTGGTACAATAAAATCCGAATGGGACAAAACACCATCGGCACTATCATGAGGTCCATGGCCTCCTGCCTGACGACAAATAAAAGGTTGACAAACCACAGTATGAGGAAGACTCTGGTGTCGGAATTGAAGAAATCTGGTCAACCGCGTAATGTTATCTGCGAAATAACAGACCATGCTCGCGAATCTTCGCTGGATGACTACGATGAAATAGACGAGAATCAAAGGAAAGACCTGTCTCACATCATCAGTGGATATGAAGAAGTCCCCAACCAAAAGAGTGAAGGAGAAATCTCCAATCAAGAGGTCAATCAAGAGGTGAATTCATCGAATTCAGCGATTGTGCAACGAACACCACTGGTGTCTATCAACAACTCTTCAAGTTCTCTGTGTCACGTCCAACAAAGCTAAATGCATCAGGGTCTCAATCCTGGTTCACAGCCTGGTTTCCCATCATTTCATTCAACTTTTAGTCCTCAATATCACATGGCAGCGTTTAGCTCTTATGCCAGTGGCAGCTCTTCCATTCCAACGCAAAATTACACGGGTTGCACCTTCAATGTCTTTACAAAAGATGCCCAGTCTAGTCCTCAACCACAGAAGAAACGAAGGGCTTACATTATTGAGTCGGACGATGAGGATTAAACTATGTAGTTGACTGATTCTCAAAGACTTTTCCAAGTAGTTTTACTGACAGAACTCCCGTGAATACCGATAAACTTTTGTCACATGACATTTATTGTTGAATTTTTGCAAACAAAATGAGATGTAATATTTATCATTTCCGGTTCCGCTGTTTACAATCCGGTTCTACTCAATAAATCTTTATTCAGGCATTATAATGGCGTGATTTCGAAATGGATATAATAAAGTGGCAATTGAACTTCGTGTCGTGCAATTTTGGTCTGAAATCAAACTTGCAATTACAAACCGCACTCCCGCTACGCGGTCGTGCGATTTTGTAATCGCGCGTTTGATTTCAGACCAAATTGCACTCCACTCAGTTCAATTACCATTATAAAACATGCTTTTGATCAAAACACTCTAAAAACCATGATAAATGGCTTAGTTTTTAGCAAGCTCTACTATTGCTCTAATGTGTGGAGCAATACTACTGAGAGTAACCTGAACAAAGTCTAGGCTGTGCAAAACTTCGCATGCCGTATCATTAGCAATAAAAGGAAGTACGATCACGTCACGCCTATTCTTAAAAAGCTACGATGGTTACCCGTCAGACAGCAATTACACTACCGTAATGCAATTATGGCATTCAAATGCATGACTGGGTGTGCCCCTGATTCCTTATTTTCGCGATTGATTCCAAGATCAAGCATCACACAATGTACGACAAGAACCTCGCATAAGCTACAGATACCTCTTTGCAGAACGACTACTGGACAAAGATCATTTTACTATAGAACTGTCAAATTGTGGAATTCACTAGACTCTGCCCTTAAGTTRAGCCCAACCGTGAAAGACTTTAAACGGACATTAAAACATCTTATTTCAGATTTCTTAAAAGCTTAATGTAATTTAAATGTACAATTTCTTTTATCTATTTATTTATTTACTTTATTCTTTGATCTTTTCTTTTTACTTCTTATATAATTATATATAGTATTATTTGAATTGTAATTAATTAGGCCCTTTATTCTAAAAAGCCTTAAAGACGACGAATAAAGTATGTATGTATGTATGTATGTAAGTTGCCCACAATTCTCCACCTAAACTGAAATACAGTAAACATGCCTGTATCCCAAGAACACGTACTTCTGACTTGAACTTCAATGTTTTTAAAATGACCAGTTATCTAATGGACATCTAAAATGAAGATAGATTGGACTCGTTTACGAAAGTGGATTTTCGATGAACAAATTTGTTGAATTCAATGAGGCAAAAGTACAAAAACTTTAAGCTTGAGAGGAAATTTACTGTAGGAATTAGTTGTTTACAAGTATGAAAAGTAGAGGCTTTAAGATAGCTGAAAACAGTCAAGCTGCTCGGAATAGAAGAATTAAACATAAAGCCGGCACAAATACGCCTAACTGAGAGCATCTGGCGAAAAAAAATCGCAAGTAAAATGCCCTTCAAGCAGGTAAAAATAATCTCTTTTTTATAAGTTTGAATCCTCAAATACTAAGGTTTAATTCGCTTTTTGTATTTGGCCGATATTGTCATTGTATTTCTATTGTTTGTTGGGTCCTTTAGAAGTTGAAAAGTTATGAAAAAATACCTGAACGTTGAGGCGGAGCGAAATCCAAGGTGCTTCAGTCGCTATTTTCATCGTATTTTTTATCACTGGGTTTCCTTCCCTGACGTCTTCCTGTTTTTAGCTTGTTTGTATACTGAAAACCATGATTTGATCTTTTTCGATGTTTTACACCAATTGTTAAAAAAGAATTGTTATGAAGAAAACATTAACATTAAAACAGGAATTTTTCTCGTCGGAAACTAAACATTTTTCTCTCACATTGAAGTAACTACAACTCTGAAAAATCAGGAGTCGCATGCTAAAAATAGCTCAGGCTTGCGAGCGGAGCAAAACATTTCATGGTTATAGACCCATATATGGGAAGTGTGCTCTCTTACTTAATGTTCTCTTGACTGATTCTAACAAATTTATTGCTTTTTTCAAATGACTATTTTAAATCACTTAAGAACTATACGAGTACTCTTACCATAATAACAAGTACACTTTTTTGCTCGTTCGTCACAGGGCCGTAGACACAAATTTCTGATTGGTCCGGAGTCGAGGGTTTTCAGTTTTTCTTAAATTTTTTTATTATTTTTCTCTCCGGTTTTTGCAATTCTCAAGTACCTTTCTTGCTGGTTTTATACTGATGAAGCTTGTGGTTGGCTTTTTTAGCATTTTGAATCCATTTTCGAGATGAAAATCGGCCATCTTTCTGAGAACTTCCAGAGAAGGAAGGCTTTTCTGTTGCTATGGTAACCGCTATTATCTGATTGGCTAATTCAATTCTATTGTTTTTTTAGCCAATCAGATTCCTAAAAATTTGTAATCTGCACTGGTGTTACAGAGTTTTGCACTGGTATAATAGATGTTTGCACTAGTATTTCATTTGAACTGCACTGCTGTCAGCCAATTGAGTAAATTTTTCATGTATACTATTACTTCCATATTTTTTTGTTGATTAACATTTGATGAACTACGAAACGACTGGAAACTTGCTACTAAGTATATACAGTACTTAAAATAATATACTAAAAAACGTATTGCAATTATTTGTCAGTTTTATTGTTCTCTGGTTTTATTTAGTTTTATCCAACTTCCCAGGACTTCGTAATAGTTTATATTAAACACCTTTTAATGTTGATTGACTACTGTAGACCTCTATCACACAGATTTCGTACTAGCCAACAAATTTTTAGAACTTTTCAAGGTATTTTAAATCAATTTTAAATTTTCCCTAAAAGCATTACTATATACAAATTTTTATTTTTGAGGTATATGTTTCGGCTTTTGGCGTTAAGTTAAAAATAGCGATGAAGTGTAAAGAAAATAGCGAGTGGAGTACTAATCTCGCATAGAGTTGCTGTGAATATTGACTCATGCGAGAGGTCCAATGAAGTGAATGTATTTATAATTTAGCCGCACTGCGCTATTTATTTTACCATCTAGACCTTGCTTACCGCTTTGAGTTCCCAGTAGCTCAGCATATTAGGATAGAGCATTTGACCAGCAAAAAGGTTAATGGTAACGGGTTCCAATCCTGCTTGGAGTTTCGGGGCTTTTTTTTCGTACATCTCTGATAATTTACCAAGCTCAAACAAACCTGAAACTTCCATGCACTTTGTTGTTTTCGGCTTCCTTACCTTTATCACCCATAGGGCCAGGTTCGCCCTTTATTCCACGTTCTCCCCTGGCACCCTGTAGCCCATTAACACCAGGTGGACCAGGAGGTCCTGACGGACCAGGAGAACCATCTTTTCCGTCGTGACCATCTCTTCCTGGCAAACCCATAGGACCATCCATTCCTGGTCTTCCGTCCATTCCATCTCTTCCTGCCCTTCCTGGAGGTCCCGATGGACCTCGACGACCCAAGGTACCCTGCCGCCTTTTGACTTCTTCTTGCAGAAGTCGAAAGCTGAGAAATAAAACGGATTTTGTCCATTGTAGCTCATACAATTTAGGTGATTGATGATATTAACCTGCCTTGTACATCAACAAATTTCGAGATGATAAGTTAATTGATTATGAGCCAGTAAAATGAAGCAAATGAGCATGGACCAGGAACTTAATCATTTTAACCTCTTCATGGTTTTATTTATAAGCCTTTTTTATATTGGTATCAGCATCCAAACGCAAAGATCCTTAATGGCGTTTTAATTGCTTTATGCGTGTATCCGGCATACCTGACATTAGGGCCTTTGATACCGTCTTTCAGTGGGTTATTGTTAATCCTCTTTAAAATATTCTGCTCACTTTTGCAAGGCACGTGCGAATTTTGCTTCCATATGCAACGACTAGTATCAGGGGTTATTATCTTTCGGGGTGCCTCTGTAATTTATCAATACGTCTCGGAAAACAGGAGAGTTCGAAAATCGGTTTTTAAAACCGAACTATTTAATTAAGGTGTTTGAGAGATTCTGGGGCAATTGGGGGTGTTTACATGCAGGTGGTCTCGAATCGAACTTTCCTGTTATTGACGATGATCGATCATTACTATTCAGTGGCCGAGCGCATACTCGAGCAAATTTCCCTCCTGTTGCTTAAACCTAGAATATTTTCATAACTGAAACTATTTGTATTAGCTCGATTGATGCTTTATTAACTCGATAGATACATATGATCAACCTCCCAAGTTTTGTGAGCAGAAATATTGAGCTATACTGTCTACGTATCAAAGATTGACCTATTGTGCGGTTGCATTTTTGAAGTGCCAATCCATCAAGAGACTGCTATTGAAATCAGCGTTTGAGTTCACAGATGTAATTTTGAATAAATTATGTGCCAATATTCTAAAAGGCGATTCTTACCCGAAGATGCTCGGGCGTCGGATTAGTAGTCTTCGATCAAGCTTCGGACGGTTGATAATACTGGGGGGTCCCCCTAAAGTCAATGTAGGCCGTAATGTGGTGGTCCCCCTAAAGCATAAATGACTAGGCCCTACATTTTTGGCTAGCATTTTACCTATAGATCGGTTTTACCCCAATCTTCGATACGAAGAATCTGAGGGGGAAAACACCCAAAAAAACACACCAAGGAAACTAATAATGGCTTAAAAGTATTTGATGGTAAGAAAGACTAACTTTTAATTATTTTAATAAATAAATTGTAAAAAATCGTTATCTTCTCAAGATTCAGTGATTGTCTCGTTGGCTATGAACTCATACACGACTGTCCGGACTCGGACCCGGACCAAAAAATCTGTAAAACCCGGGCCGATTTTTTAATCAAATTTTTATAATTTTTTTTGAATTTTTAGTCACTTTTGAGATTCAATTTTATTACGGCTCGTGACACAATTTACACACAAGGCAGCATTGTTAACAATGATTTCGAGGCTGTCTGAAGGCTGTTCATCGTTACTTGAACCCGACCTGATGGAATGACAGTTCCATTATCATGGCTAACGAGGTATGTCGCTCGAAAAATTCCTTTACTGGACTATTAAATAATAGGTTTACAGAAGGATTCCAAAGAAGCTCTCTTAAGGTACTAGTTCTGGCTAAAGTGGGTCTCATTTTAACAGAATTTATTCGAATTGTATTTATTTGAATTGTTTATACCAAAAAGCATTTGATAAGTATACCTTTATGAATTTTTGTTTCGAAAATGCAAGTCAAAGGTGTCAATATTCACACCTAAGGTGTTAAAACAACACAGTTATTCCAAAGACTTTTTTTTAGTAAACCTGTAAAATTTCTCTAACTTCGTTTGCAAACATGTCTAAAATAAGCAACAATAAACCCTCATATAATAATAAAACAGAATTAAAGAAG
>NW_022258242.1:29344-47155 GCF_009602425.1 Actinia tenebrosa
TAACTGTAGTAGCTAACCAAGATAGACAGCTGCTATTTGCATTAAGAATAGTATAAATTGGGTCTTGTTAGGATAATAATAAATAGAATAAATAATAATATATAAATAAAACTTACAATTATATCTGTGAAATAGCCCTTATATATTAATAGCCCTTAAATTGTGCCCTTATATATGCCTTTTTTTTGCTTTCTGTTTTTCAAAAGTGCTAGTTTCACAATGAGTGGTACTTGTGACAGTGGTCTTGAAGCAAAGCTTGAAAAACTTGTAAGTATCAGCCATGAACAGTTTATATCCTGCGGTCTGTACATACTTACCGATAAGGTATACTCTGAAACAGATTTAATCTATCCAGTCCAAGTAATAACAAGTTGCTAACTTGACCCATTTTTCGCCTCAACCTCAAAATAGCTAATATAAAAACAACTCATGGAGCAGCCAGAGAAGGATCACTAATATCCCAGAATGCATTGTGAGTGAGATGAGATTATAACATATTTTTATTCAAACAGCTAAAATTGTACATGTACTTAAGTAGAGTGTATGTCATACCTTAGTGTTGTCTATTTATAAATTCTTCAAGAAATTTAAAGGTACTTGTCAAAATACTGGAATACTTTTTGAGTAATTTCAGGTTCAGTACTTATCCTACAACTGTCTTCTTTTATTTGTCAAATTAGTTGAACTTGTAGCCTTCATCAAATACTAACACCTTAGTTTTAGTGATATTAGTGGTAGAAGTATTGTTACAAAAAGATTCATATCAACCAGTGAAAGCCAAAGAAAACAATAATAAGCGTGCAAAGGAACATGGAATACTAGTGGATCCTCCTCTGTGGCACAGCCATGTTTGTTGGAACAGTAGATTTTTCCTCTGCATTAATAATCCTTGCATTTTTGAAAGTACTCCAGGAGTTAAATGGGTAGAAAGGTTTTTCTACTTGTGGGAATGAAGATGGTACTTAGTGTTACATGATAGTGTTACAAGATCTATTCTTTTTTTTAAAAAAAGCTGGAATATTTACATACATGGTTAACCTAATACAAGATTCTTCTATTTATTTACATGTATGTATATATATATATATATATATATCCATTCTAATACCTCAGTTTCGAGTACTCTTTTGCTCTGTGTTAGCCTCAATAGCTTGTAATATATTCTTTAGTATTGATACAGCCCTTGGTAATGATGTGAGAAATGTATACCAATAAACAATACAATTGCCTTAGAATTCTAAGGGTTTTGCTCTACCATACTTGCTGAATAATGTATGCACAATCGAGGCTAACACAGAGCAAAAGAGAACTCAAAACTGAGGTATTAGAAAGGATATATATATATATATATATATATACATGTTTCAAATAAATTGTAGAAGAATCTTGTATTAGGTTAACCATGTATGTAAATATAAAAAAAAAAGAATAGGGTCTCACAGTAATCTGTGATTTGGTCAGTTTTCCACATCTCTTTTCTGAGATAGCGAACATGGTGCATTGTGATCATATTTGATTAGTCATACCTTAGGTGGTGTTGTTTACCTGGAACACCATACACCTCGTCAGTTTACCCTAGAATCGAGGGAGAGACCTAAAAACCCGACTCTGACTACCGGAACATGTGTTGCTGAGTCCACAAATCAAACATGAAACAGTTGTAAGCTAATGACGTTTTAGGCTCTCGTCTTTCTCATTTTTCCTTTTTTCGTTTTCCCCCGTTCCTTCCCAAACCCGAGGTTTTTCTACTTAAGCTGTAAACAGGCTTTATTTGAATTTTTAGCTCAGACGTATATTTCCCCTTGTCTTTTGAAGGGTATTTTTCCGCTGGACAAATAGCTGGCATCAATTTGCAGACTAGTGCAATCTCGTACCCAGAGCCCACATTCCTCATGGTCAGCATCGTTTCTCGGTACTGACCAACAGGAACGTGGGCTCTGGGTACGAGATTGCAGACTAATGATATGTAGAGATATTTAGGGTTTGTGTGTGGAGGCCAAAGGAGCTAAAAAATACCCCAAGAACAAATTAAGACAACTCATTATAATACGTTATTACAAACAATACTCTAGAACACATCACTACATTGACTTTAATCATGCTCAAGTTCTTCAGTAGCAAGACAGACAAATACTTCCCCATCCGGGACGATTTTTTTCACGAAAATCAATGAAGATGACCAGTACACCCTACCGCCTTAGCTCTGTCTGGATCATACTCAGTAAGCAACCCAACTATAAGCCTCTCAATTATTGCCTTCCTTATAGACAGACCAAGAAAGAACAAAAAATACACTTCTGGCCTACAAAAGCTTCACTCAGCTTCTCGTGGATGCATTCTGATGTGGAGTACTTCCATATGTGAAAACTGGAAACCTATGAGCTATAGTCTCAACATTTGAGGTCATCTAAAAATATGAGGTAAGGAGGAAAAACAGGAGGAGAGCCGACCCACCTTCTCCAACGTCAATTGAATGGTAAAATAATTTTATATGATTTGAGTGATGCATGGAGATATCAAGGTCTATACTTCCAATAAGCTAATGACTGTGATGTCATAGAAGGCATTTGCGTTTATTTCATAAATTCAAACACTTATTACTATGAGAAAACAAATTTGGAAYAACCTTTCTATAAACCCTGAGTAAGACAATGATGTTTTATACAGGATTTTTTATTGCTCCAGAAAATTTAATTTCTGTATATTTAATAATGCCTTCTTTGACATCACACTCATTAACATATAGTCTCTTACTCAACCGCTATTAGTGTCGTCACGCAACGCTAAGTAGCATAGGGGAGTAAGCGTTGCGTGACGACACTAATTCTTCGATGACACGTTACGTCATCGCGGCCATGTTGGTACCATTTAACAAAAGATTTCTCATTAGCATCCATTGTTAACGGTACCACAATGGCCGCCATGTTTTTGTCTTTTAACTCTCTTGGGAATGCTTACAACCCATCAATAGCGATATTGTCGCTATATAATATATATATTATTATTATTATTATTATTATTATTAATAGCGGCTGCGTAGGTGACTAACTGACATATTGGAAGATAAGCATATTAGAACAAAAAGTAACTGAATTAGTTTAATTTTTTTTATCTGGTTAGAATCCAAAACTCAAAATTCGAAATCTATATGCTATTAGTTATGGCGACCATCTATCTTGAGTGCCTACGTAACTGAAATCTGGAAGAGGAGTCTTCTATCTAAATTTTTCATTTAGAATCGTACCTATAAGATAAAAAACAATAATAAAACATACATGTCTTGAATGATATTATGCTCCAATCCCAAATAGGAATAAATGATTAGATATGCAAATAAGTCACCAATTATTGTATATGTAATCAAATCTTACAATTTAAACATTTTGAGCTCAAAAATGTTTTGGAATTTTTTCAAGTTGCTATGAACTTTAAGAAAATAACATTTTCTACACATTTTACTAAATTCTATGCAAAATTTACTTGTCACGTGACCATGCGGCAGATGTCAGTTGCGAGCGTAATTTCACTGAGTCCATGAATCAATTATATGATCCATAATTCCAGAAATCACTTCAACATGGAAACAAACTTATTTCTTCATCTGATAAGTTTCATTCTACTAATCTTTGCATTGGRAAATGTCAAAGGTAAATCTATAAATAATATCAAGAAGCTAAGTTTTTCATTCGGATTAGGTTAGTTGAAGGAATTGAAAGTCCTTTAATTCAGTTGTCGAAAGTTCTGCTAACTTCTAGCTAGCATTCGCGTTTTTTGTATAAACAATTTTGTAAGGAAAAAAAAGCTTTAAAAGAAGACGAGAAAATTTGAATAACCTTAAAATCAGAGACAGAATTTGATATCACCGAAACTAGTTTTGGAAATGAAAATATAATACTAAAATCAGTGTAGTTGTTTAAAAAATCTATAAATCACAAAACAAGTAAAACTGTGACTTCATGTCTGATGGAAATGTCATCGCATACTTTGTATGGAGGAATTGAATCGATAATGCAACGTATTCATGTTACTAAACATATATACGACGGACTTTATTTGAATAGTCGAGTGAATTATTTCTGAACCCCTAACTAAAAACGTTTACGATAATCTGGTAAGCACGCCTTGAAATATCCTCTATATGTTTATAAATATATTATCATATTATTTACCATATAAAGTCTTACCAGTTCATTTGATATTGTTAGCACTGGAAAAATCTATCGATTTGAGATGTTGGAAAATAAAGAATAAAATTCTTCCAAATTTCCCTCTGAATTAGTTTGGTTCCACCTTAGTACCAATTATTTCTGGGGCATTTATATTGAGGACGATCCTTCTTTGTGTAATTGATTGTTTTATTCGAGGAAATGCAGATAAACCCGTAAAAAAACAGTGGCATATCTAGGGGTGGGTTTTGGGGGTTGCAACCCCCCCTATGAGAGCCATCGTGATTTATTATTATTATTTTTTTTTTCATGACAACACCAACAGAATCGCGAGTTTTATTAAAACAGGGGTGCCGAACACATTTCGCTCGCTTTTGTTTTCTATACGCCGTGTGTGGGACCTGAAACAACTATGCTTGCCTGCAGCAAATAATCGTCTCCCTAACCCTTTGGTCTACTATATCTCTCAACCACCTCAATCAATGCTACAACCCCCCTTTGAAAAAATCCTGGATCCGCCCCTGAAAAAGTTTACCCTAATAGGATAATCATGCCTTGAAAGAGATGGTTAGCAATTAGGACTTTTAAGTAAAACAAGACCCTGTTGGCAGGGGATACCTGGAGGACCTGGTTTCAACATGCATGAAGGATTTAGTTGGTTGAGCTTCCAACACTACTGATAAAGTATTTCGTGACGTCTCGAAGTAATGATAAGCCAGACCCTGGTTGGGACGATTTACTAGGATCAGAGTCTCTAAGAATCTAAAGTTCCGGGTTGCGGGTTCCGGATTTTGGCATACGTAATTAGTAACACGTTTCAAAAGCATGCAACTTTAAAATCAAAATGCTTCATTTGAAACGTAAATACAGGGTAATATTTGCTCAAAACCTCTCTCATAATTGCTGTACATTTTATGGTTTTATAATTTATCGACATTTTTCAATGAATCGCCATTTTTTTGAAGAAAAATTAAAGAGATATCACTTCGAACGGCAAAGACTAACCCTGGAATGTGCTAGCAAATTATTTATTTTGCTTCTTAAATCAAATAGAATCTTAAAATAAATATTACTATGTACCTCATGTTCCTTTGTGAGTAGACTTTGAAGCCAAAACAGTTAATATAAATACATAAACATAGTAGGTTATAAGACTATATTGTCAAGTTCAAGAGAAAACGAGTCATGCTGAATGAATTTGTTTCATACTATCGCTTATCTAGCCTGCGTAGCTAGGCGTTCCTTGTGGGTTTTGGGTTTTGGGGAGGCTTTGGGAGGAGAGAAGAGGAGAGAGGGAATATTGCGCAACTCATTTTGTCGAGGAGAAAAATACAAAAAAACAAAGACATTTTACGACTATGATATGACAGGTATCCCAGTAATTAATTTAAATTGTCGTAGCCTGCAAAACGGCCTTGTCGCTTTGTATCGGTTAATCTGTCTACCTTGCAAGTTCCACAAGCCAACGAGTCAAATCATCAGCAGTTTTTCGAAAATATTATATCAACCTAAATTCAAGACCTTGGAAAACATAGTGATTTGATATGAGATCTCAGGATAAATGAGTTGAGAAAATGATTTAATTTCATCAACACTTAGCAGTACTTATATGTCGACAAGGGGACACATCTTGCATTTAATTTAACATTATTTCCATGAACGATTGTTCTCAGTCTTGATGTTCTCATAACTAGAATTAGTCGCCGTGTTTTTATTTTCTGCTGGGTTTTTGTGTCGCGTTCTTATTTTTATCTGTATCGTAAAGCAGTTGTTTTGGTTGTAATAACTACAGACCTAGCCAGGCGGGCGGGCGGCCAGGCGGGCAGCTAAACAGATAAATGCTATATTACATAAAGCCTGTGAAAAATAAAACATTGTGAATCTCATTTGCCCAATAACCTTCAATCCACAGGTTCCATCATTACAGGATTTTTTGACGAACCACTTGATCTTTCCTGTAAAATACATGATACTAAGCAACCGATCGAAAAGCCGATTATTGTTACTCTTTACTTGAGCAATACTACTGATACAACTATAACTAAATTTGTTTCATACAATGGTACCAAAGTTTGCAATGAAGATCATTGGCTGTATAATATATGCCTGTCACAGGTGACGTCATATTTGACCAAAGATGATCAAGTCCATTTCGTTATCATGAATCCTCCACCAATACTCAATAATTGTGAGACTAACTGTGCGTATGAATACAAGGATAAGATCATCCTTAGTCCAGGACGAAGGATTAAACTTCGAGGTTTGTAAACAATTGCTCTGTATGACCATGCATATATTTTACAACCATCACTCCCGTATATTACGTACGGGGCTCTTCCGTGGGGTTCGCTCAAGATCCACACACACTATTCACAATATACAGCACTTAACTCACATGTTGATTTTTACGGAGGGAGAATTTACTGCTATTTTTATAAACATACGAATTCTGTGTCTACGAGCTGCACGCTGAAATTTGGTTTTCCGCTGCCGTCAATCAAACCTAATCAGTCGGTACCTTTTATGTTTTGACAAACTTCGTGCAGCTAGTGAGTTCGCATGTTCATTATGAAAATAGCAGTAATAGAAAATCCCCCGTGACAAAGATGATGATGATGAAGAAGAATAAGAATAAGATGATGATGATGATGAGGCATCATCATCATAATCATCGTTTTTGTCATTGTCATTGTCCGCATTGTCATTGTCATTGTCATTGTATGACTGTCACACTATCATGACATACGTATTTTAAAATCCCGTATTTTACATCGTTACCAATTAATTGATTCAAGCTGATTTTAATTTTCAATCCAACAGGCAGGATTAAAGGCTACGTTGGTGGAAGAATACATTTTAATTGTTCTATCCCGCAAAACGGACTTGCATGCAATTCGTTAAAGGTCGTCTACTTGAAATTCAACAATAAAGATGTTAAAGCGGTCAACATCACACAATCAAAGAATGAATTTGCTTGTGCTATCGACAGTAGATATTGTAAAGTCTGTCAGGAGCACATGAATTTATCGTACGTCAACGGCAGCAGCGTCGTCTTCGTTTTGGAAAAGACACCAGCCTCCCTCAACAACACCGAATTACATTGTCACGTGAAGTTTATTGATTGTGTAGAGAACAAAAACAATCACGCTCTACTTGAGACGATTATATTTCTCCTATATAAATAAAAGGGCAAGTACACCTTCTTCCCAGTTTTGAATGTCCCGTTACGTTCTTGTGTGTGTGTGAAACTCTTCTACGTGAATGAATGTGACCATTTTGACAGAAATTCAAAAGCTAGTGCTCGCGTCACCTTAAGGTTTTTTCGTAAGTTCATTCAATATTGTTCCCAGAGCCTGTGCAGGCTCGTGGGCGGATATGACTGGTGTATGTCCCGTGTAATACATTCAAGACGTGCCCTAACAATATTAATATTATAGTGACGTTTGCGCTAAACATTATTGTCGTTTACTGAGGCATGCAGCAACAAAACAAGATCTACTTTGAATAAATTACTTCACCTTTATTTGATCAAAAAAGTTCACTGAGTGTAGTTTTTTTGTCATTGAAACTTAATATCAGTAACGTTTTTAGTATATGATGCGAACACTTGATGTTAGGTATGATTACTTACAGATTCATTCCGCAGTGACAGCAGCAATACCATCGGTTGTCGGTATTGTTGTAGTCATTGTTTGTTTATGTTGTTATTTTATTTAGTTTTGGTCTAATTTCAGCTGAAAGGGTAACTGTGATAAGAAGTTCCTGTGTGGGATAGAAAAAATGTATTTGAGTGCCAAAACCCAATGTGCAGATGTAACCCATGACTGCAGTGACGGCACCGATTTTGTAGTGTTGCAGAACATCAATTAAATAAATGGAAGTCAGTCTGCTATGGGACTACCCATAGGAAACTGACTTTGATTTGTTTTTTTACCATATAACAAAGTCGAAAAAATTGAACGCTGCGTACGTGGTTCCACTTGAGTTTGGATCATTTTTGACGTCATTTCCTGCTCGATTACGGTACAGAGCCATAGAAAACTGACTTCGATTTGTTAAATCGACACTGGTTCTAAGCCAATAGCGCGCGAGAAATTTCCAAGTTATGGTAAAAGTTGTTGTTGCTGTTGTAGTTGTTATTGTTTTTCTTGTTCTTGTTGTTTGTGTTGTTGTTGTTGTCGCTGAACATTTAGTAAATTGTCGTTGCTGTTGTTGTTGCTGTTGTTGTTCGTGTTGTCGTTGCTGTTGCTGTTGTTGTTCGTGTTGTTGTTCGTGCTGTTGTTGCTCGTGTTATTGTTGCTGTCATCGTTGTTGAGGTAGATAAACTGCTTTCTTTCGGTTTCAGAAACTACAGCAACGATGACCCCGACAAAAGAAACGACGACCCCAACAAATAAAGGTTAATAATATTTATTATTCGATCGTCAGTTGGAAACTAATGATAAATACCACAGTTTTCAGTGGTTTGATCAGCTTTACATCAATCATTTCTGGAATAGCGAACATGGTGCATTGTGGTCTATAGCTTAGGTACCAACACTCTTGTTCATCATGCCTTATATGGTGTTGGTACATGGTACCGAAGCTAGACCACAATGCACCTCATTTGACGAATTCATAAAAGATTTAGTTGTGCTGACATGATATTGAAAAGAAAAAAAATTTTTTTTGGCTGATCAAAGTCACAGAGAAAGGTTAATTATCATGCATTTGGACCAAGACCACGAACCTTGCAAAGGAGCAGCATTTATTTGTGGTTTTGTTAGCTTTACATGCATCTTTTCTTTTTTCTTAAAAAAAAAGAAATATGATATTTTCTGAAATAGCGAACAAAAGCTTGCCTACAAACATCTTTTGCTCATGTTTTATACGGTGTTGTTGATACCCAAGCTAGGCCACCATACACCTCGTTTGCCGAATTCAGAAAAGATCTGTTGTGCTGACATGATATGAAAAAACTCAGATTTTATCGTGTAAAGAAAAACTTTGGGCTTATCAAAGTCAGGACATGGCTAGCGTGTGTTACTTTATGTGGAGGGAACTAGGAATACCCGAGATCCCGGACTCGCAAAATCCCACAAACCAAGAAAGAGTCCTAATGAACTCTATTCACATGTGATGCTGAGTCTAGGAATCAAACCCAATTTAGACCCAGGAGAAAAACCCTCGAATCAAGGGAGTGACCTAATAAACTCTACTCACATGTCATGCCAAGTCCAGGAATCCAACCTGAGATCATAGAGAGATAAGAGGTGAGTCCACTACCGCTACAATACAACATCCTTGATTGTTATTATGCTATTCATTATGTAACATTCAATGCTAATATCTGTAGTGGAAGAAAAGGATTCAAGATTCATATCAACTAATGCTCTAATCCACTCATCCATAGTTTGTTGATAGTTTTAATTGATCAAAAGTATGTCTTTTCTTTATCCCACGCTCTTCCCTTTAGGACCTGTTCACAGACTTTATTGGATTTTTTAGCTCAGACTCATATTTTTCTTCTTTGTTTTTGAATGAAAAAGGTTTGACGGGTGGAGAAATAGCTGGCATCGTTATTGGGTGTGTTGCTGTTGCTATTGTTATAGTGGTTGGAATGTGCTGGTAGAAACAAATGTGTTGTTTTCGACAAAAACAACATCCCGATCCCGAACAATGAGGATGACCTGAATGATGAAGATCTGTAGTCAAGTAAAGTGTAATTTTGGCAACATGCTACGTAGAACGGACTGAAAGGACGTACAACTAACACCAAAGAACGGACATTGCTACCTATCCTTCCCATGAGAATAAAAGGACGAAAGTTTCGAGCTTCGATTTTTTGTAGAATATTTGTTGTGGAATTTCCATATTCTGTTCAAAGCGTTTGCATGGATGACAGAAGGAAGAACAACACCGATCATGAAAGATGAGAAGAAGGGACCTACTCCAAGTAACTATAGACCTATTACTTGTCTACCAAGAGATCATACAATGGTATCAATGTACGTCCTGCTTAAAAGAAAAGAATAAAAGAAAAAATCTACGATATGAATTATCAAATAAATAAAGATGTATATATATAATTCTTAATATAAAAACTAAGATAGCATAAAACATAATACTATGTAAACGTATGATACTATACATTTGTAGTAAAAAGATTAAAAATTTATAATTTATAATGAGCATTTAAGCATTTTTCAAATCCTGAAACTGATCTGAATTACGAATGTCCATTGGAAGTTCGTTAAATATTTTGGCAGGCATGTAGAAGAAGCCTTGACTATCACATTCTGTCATAATGCTTGGTATCGCAATTCACTAAATAGTCTCTTATATTTTTGAGACGACAATTTTTGTGGTATTGTCGTTTCAAAATTAAGGTTTCTGATTGGTCAACATGCAACAAAAAGGAAAACTTGAGCGCGCGTGCGTCAAATTTTTACGCTTGTTGCTTGTGCCATAGCGCGCGCTCGTAAGGAGAATTTCGCTTTTAATCAAGGAAAATCGGTCAGTTTTTTTCTTTTTTGTGTGTAAAGCTACTCCGCCCAATACCGAATATATAATATATTTTCTCCCGTCAATATTTCGTGGTATTGTCGTCTCAAAATCGTAATTAGTGGTTTTCTCGTGTTGATGAAGATTAAAATAGTTTTGAAGTGCGTCACAAGTGTCTCCATCAAGAATTTTCCTTACCATCAAACAAGCACGTTTCTAATGACATCCTCCACACAACCGAATAGTCTAAAATACATATAACGAATTTTCACATTACGAATTTTAAAACCAAAGCTTACATAACTACCCGGTCCCCAAAAAATCTAGTTACATAGTTTTTAGGAGTTTTGTTGAGATTTTGACTTGTCCATCATATCGTAGCTCCATTTTCATACAAATAGATGCTTTGCACCATCACGTGAAGGCAGCCATGTTAGATGGCAGGAGCAATTGCTTACTATCAATCACGTGACTTTTTGGAGTTGACTGGGTGGCAAACAAGCGGTTGACTGGGGGGCAACTAGCGGATGCTAAGCCAAAACATATCAAAATAAGTCCTCAAACTATTATATCTGACTTTTTTCAAGACATCAAACCAGAAAACAAGAGATCAAAACAACCTCCAGGATTCTACAAGCCAATAAAAAAAGAGCTATTACCGGAAGTGACGTCTATTAATATCAACCTATACAATCGTTTTAAATAAGGAAGAATTCTTTCGGGATTTTATTGTTCTGCCATCAAACCACAGGCAGTCTAAGTTGTATTGTGGACGCCGACAGCAGATGTTAGTTCTGATTCCGACTTACTTCGAAAACAGTCCATGAATTAGTTATGATCAAGTCCGCTTCAGTTCAACATGGACGCAATCTTATTTCTTTGGATAAGTTTGATTCTACTAATTTTTGCATTGGGGAGTGTCAAAGGTAAAACTATCATATTAATAATATCAGGAAGCTATAGTCATGAGCATATGTCAGTACTCGGGTTGTAGATGAGAGACTTTGAATTCAATTGACGAAAGTATCACTAACAAAAAGCATTATTCGTTCTTTGTATACGAAAACCACTTTGTAGAACTTCTAAGGAGTTACTGAAAATATCTTAAGAAGATATTACAAGCCAAAACTTAATTGAACAAACTTAACATGAGATACAGTATTTGATATCACAGAAAACTGAAAAAATAAGATAATATTAAAATCTGGTATGCTATCTGGTTGTTTTTAAACCAGTTAAAACGCACGTGCTCGCGGATTTATATCGAAGTTCAATGCAAACCCTCGCCCTAGCGTTTAAATCTTTATATAAAAAAATTTCTTTTACTCCGACGAAGGACTAGCGTCCGAAACGTCAGTAAGTTTTTTCATTTTTTCATCTTTTCATGGTGTATAATTTACCTTTTCATCATTACTGTTTCATTAGAAACACCGACGCAGCTCACACTAGTTTTTAGCTAGTTATATCTTCTATATCAAATACAGTTTAGTAATGGGATATATCTATATCAGAAAGCAAGATAATTGTCTTGGACGTTCCGATTAACAAGCGTATTCGAGGAATTACAGGGAAACCCGATAGCGTATCTGTGGCTCTAAATATATTATTTGGAAATATGCTGAACTAAATTGCAAACTAACTTATTCGATCTATAGCTTTTACGGCAGACTCGTTCATCCTTAAACCTGAGAAAGAAGTGTACAGTGAAGAAGGCAGTGATGTCACGTTAGAGTGGCACTTTCACGTCGGATCCTGGTCAAGCTCACTTACAAATGGAGTGTTTGAATTTCTTTTTGGTGTTTGGGATGATCCTGGCTTTGTGAGAAACAAGATCCTGGCTGTTCAAGAACGCAACGCGGTATCTAAACGAAGAGAATTCGAAAGAAAGGTGGATTGGAGCGGGAATATTTACGACTGTGTGAATTGTACAGCAAGAGTCAAAATGTACAACTTGACGGATGTGGACTTCAAGAAGTATGGCGTAGAGGTGGAACTAAGTTTGGACAGGAGACCTCTTACGAATTGGGTAACACTTGTCAAATTTGGTAAGTTATAACCGCAAACTTTAATTGGCAGTCTTCGCTTGCCAAGATTTAAATTCTATACTGGATGACTTTACAGACTACCCTACAATCATGATGAGTCATCATTTCTTAGTGAAGGAAAGAAGGAAGGAAGAAAGGAAGGAAGGAAGGTAGGAAGGAAGGAAGGTAGGAAGGAAGGTAGGAATAAAGAAGACAACAAGAAAGTTCATTTAATTTTTCATTTATTTCATGTACCTTTGGGCAGTACCCGCAGAAATATTGAAATGGCCGTTAAAAATGGAAGTCGAGGAAGGTAACGCAACGACTATCGAATGCGAAGCTAAAGGCCGTCCAACGCCTTCTGTCATCATCAAGAAGAGGAATCGTACACTGTGTCATAATAGTACAGGACACTGTGTGTACGAGATTCGAGAAGCCAAGCCCGAAGATGAGGGAGAGTACTTGTGCTTAGTACAGCAAAGGAACTACAGCCAAAAAACCAGCAGTTCCTTGAACCTGACGGTGCTAGAGGGAAGAAACATATCAGCGATAGACACTAACGCAGGTATATGGGGGAATGTTATCGATTATGAAAAGATATAGAAAAGAGAGGAATGAAAGGCAGCTTGGGATGCAGCTCAGTTAAATACCAAGTACAATTTTTTTTATTTTTCAGTTTTCCTAACCGCGGTCATTGTGGTCATCTTTGTCGAGGTGGTTTTGACATTATCAAACGTATTCGGGCTTATGGAAAAAAATAAACAAATAAAAACTGATTAGACGGGAGAAATATTATCAATTCAAAAGAGAATGTTGAGTTAACAATCAGAAGTCAACCGGAATTTTTCACGAATAAGAAAGTCACCAATCAAGACTAATGAAGAACAACTAAAGAAATATTATCTGCACACCGTCAATCTCCATTCATGTAATTTGTTTTTTCATTTTTATTGCAAAGAACCTGGAAGGCAGGCAGTATTAGCATGACACTAGTGTAAGAACCACATGCAACTGTCTAAAAATACATTGGTTTTTATCACCAGAGAAAATTGATAGATTCTTGGCACATAATTAACAACGAGCACTCGCACATAACTGTATGTTTTTTTATAATCACTAATCTTTGCAAGAACGCTCCGGATAGCACGGTAAAAAGTGTTTGTAAAAGTAGGACCTAGCTATAGTTGGAAATAAAAAACTATGAGAAAGACCCAAAAGATTCTTTTGTTGACAACAGAATTATCAGTGCAACTGGTAAATTTCACGATCTAAAGAATGTTCTCACAGATGTCAATAAAGTGTCCATGAAAACTAGAAAGAAAATCTTAGAATCCTGTATTAGATCTAGACTTCTTTATTGCACGGACGTAAGCACAATTACCGAATGAGGAAGAACTGAAAAAACTCGAAACATGTTGGTACGGCCTTCTAAGAAGAATGATAAAAAATGGCTGGAAGAGAAAAACAGATAGTGATGGTGAAGAAACTTTTGCACTCAAATACAAAAATACTGATGTTGAACGGATAATTGGGACTCCACCACTACGGGATTTCTTATATGTTCGATATTTAAAATATATCGCACACATATGTATACGGCCGAACTCCAATCTTACAAAAAAATTTCTTTTCATCAAACCAACCAAAAAATATGTCAGAGATCCATAGATAAAGATCGAAAAACTATAAAACATTGATAAAGATCAGGCCAGAAGATTAACAAAAGACAGAAAAGCCTTCAAAGGACTTCTTATAGAGCTCCCGTTGTTCAGCTAATTGCTGTTAATAATGGAACAGAACTGATATTGATACTGATCCCAGAAACCAAGTGCTACACAGTTTACATAAAAGTTTAGACTTCAATAAAGCGTCTTTTGAAGCTCAGCAGGATCCCAGCCAGTGTTAAATAATGTACACTGTCTCCCATTTATCTTACAGCTCTCTACATATCAAGATTCAGGTTTTAGTGACCCACTTTACGCATCAGATTTCACAGTAACAATGATCTTTAAATTAATTTAAAGCCAAAACTACGAGATTGTCGTCATGCAATCGGAAATAAAATAAAAAATAAAAAAGCGAGCAAACTAATTTGTACGCTGCGTCGGCGTTTCTGAGGATAATAGAGACCTTTAATATCAGGTATACCGCTGATCGCTAGTATCATGCAGTATCAATGAAATTCAATATGGCGGCTCTTTTAGCCACAACATCGTTATGACGCCTTGCTAAATGTCGAACGTTTGACGGAAATCTCCAGGCGTCGAACTGCAGTTTGAGTGTTGCTGTACCTAGCAAGAACGTCGTGCTAAAGGTTCCCTTATATAAGTAACTTTTTAACCGGGAACTTTTACAAAGTCTTTTACTCTTTGTTACCAATATAAGGTGTCTATAACATATATATAACGTTTCCGACGTTATATTCAGTTATAGTCTTTTGTCAGAAAAAGAGAAATATTGTCTGCATCTATTTGCTTCGCTTGCAAACAGCGTGCGTGACGCCCAATCCAACTTTTTGAAGCCAAAAAGTAAAAAATAACATCCTTGACAGAACTCATGGAAAAAAATTAGATAATATTTTTTATAATTCATTTTAAAACGAAAAATTATACAAGTTTTTGTCTCAAAAAAAATCTAGTTGCATAGTTTTTAGAAGTCATAGCGCAACATCGACTTGCACAATGGCCGGTTTGGCAGATGTTAGTTCTGATTCCGACTTACTTCGAAAACAGTCCATGAATTAGTTATGATCAAGTCCGCTTCAGTTCAACATGGACGGAATCTTATTTTTTAGGATAAGTTTGATTCTACTAATCTTTGCATTGGGGAGTGTCACAGGTAAAACTATTAATCGAAATAATGTAGTCATATCATGAGCATTCGTACTCCCAGTTGGAAGACGGCCGAGTAGAGACCGAGAGTTTAATTCAGTTGTCAACAGTTCTGCTATTAAACTACGAACATTCGTTCTTTGCATAGAAAACACTGCACTTTGTGAATGACAGTAATAGAGTATTGGACATCACAGTAAACTAGTTTTTGTACCGAAAAGAAAACATTAAAATGATATAGTTTATAAGTCTCTATAAATCACAAAGCGAGTGAAACTAAGACATCGTCATGGTTGTTCAAAAGTCATGGGGTCGGAAAATAAACTGGTGATCATGAAGGGAAACCCGCACATATATTTGATACCAGTTATTTCTGGGGCATATACATTTTGGTATAATTGATTGTTTTATTGGAGGAAAGGCAGATAAACCCGTAAAAAAGTTTACTCTAATCGAATAATCATACCTTGAAAGAGGTTAGCAATTAGGACTTTTAAGTAAGATTAATGTAAATTGTCGTAGACTGCGAAACGGCCTTGTCCCTTTGCATTAGTTAATCTCCCTTGCAAGTCCCACAAGCCACCGAGTCTAATCGTCAGCTGTTTTCGAAAATATTATATCAACCTAAATTCAAAACCTTGGAAAACATAGTGATTTGATATGAGATCTCAGGATAAATCAGCTGAGAAAATGATTTAATTTCATCAACACTTAGCAGTACTTATATGTCGACAAGGGGACACATCTTGCATTTAATTTAACATTATTTCCATGAACGATTATTTTCAGTCTTGATGTTCTCATAACTAGAATTATTGGTCGTGTTTTTATTTTCTGCTGGTTCATTGTGTTCTTATTTCTTTGTATCCTAAAGGCCGGTTTAGACGGTACGATTTTTGCCCACAACTATCGTATACAACGCTCTCGCGTCTGTCGTAGGCGAGTCGTAGGCTTGATTTACACGCTACGACTCGAGTTGTAGGATGGCGCGAGCGTGTTGTATACGATAGTTGTAGGCGAAAATCGTACCGTCTAAACCAGCTTTAAAACAGTTGTTTTGGTTGTTAAGTAATAAGTACAGACGGAGCCAGGCGGGCAGGCGGGCAGGTGAAAAAATAAAACATTGTGAGTCTCATTTGCCCAATAAACTTCAATCCACAGGTTCCATCATCACAGGATTTTTTGACGAACCATTGGATCTTTCCTGTAATGAAAATAATGATACTAAGCAACCAATAGAAAAGCTGATTGTTATTCTCAAATTGAGCAATGCTACTGATACAACTACAACTAAATTTGTTTCATACAATGGTACCAAAGTTTGCAATGAAGATCATTGGCTGTATAATATATGCCTGTCACAGGTGACGTCATATTTGACCAAAGATGATAATCGAGCCCATTTCGTTATCATGAATCCTCCACCAACACTCAATAATCGTGAGACTAAATGTGTGTATGAATACAAATATTCGACTACCGAGGACACCCCTAGTGGAGGAACTGTTCGAACGATTAAACTTCAAGGTTTGTAAACAATTTTGCTCTGTATGACCATGCATATATTTTACAACCATCACTCCTGTACGTATATTACGTACGCGGGCTCTTCCGTGAGGTTCGCTTCGGATCCACACACACTATTCACAATATACAGCACTTAACTCACATGTTGATTTTTACGGAGGGAGAATTTACTGCGATTTTTATAAACATGCGAACTCTGTGTCTGCGAGCTGCACGCTAAAATTTGGTTTTTGGCTGCCTCCAGTCAAAGCAAAAAAGGTACCGACTGATAAGGTTTGATTGACGGCAGCGAAAAACCAAATTTCGTGCAGCTTGCAGCAAGCGAGTTCGCATGTTCATTATGATAATAGCAGTAATAGGAAATCCCCCGTGACAAAGATGATGATGGTGATGATGATGATAATCATCATCCTCATCAAAACAGTGGAACGCTCTCCCTAAGGACATTAGACATGCATCATCAGTAGAACTTTTTAAAAAGAAACTTAAAACATACCTGTTCAATTTATAATCCAAGTAGTCAGACCACATTTATTATTTGAGTTTATTTTTCTTCTTACTTTATATATTTTAATGTAAAGGCATTGAGATTTTGTAATGCCTTAGAACCACAATTATTATTATTATTATTATTATTATATCATCATAATCATCATCATTGTTATCGTTATCATTATCGTTTTTGTCATCATCATTGTCATTGTCGTTGTCGTTGTCGTTGTCGTTATCGTTGTCGTTGTCGTTGTCGTTGTCATTGTCATTGTCATTGTCATTGTCATT
>NW_022258243.1:10420-26373 GCF_009602425.1 Actinia tenebrosa
TCATACTCATACTCATACTCATACTCATACTCATACTCATAATCATAATCATGATCAGGGCCCCAGTATAGCCAAAGGGGATGGGAGCAACGACACCTATGTCCTCGGGGGAAGAAGAAGAAGAAGAAAAAAAAAGGGTAACAACAACTGTACACGATTCTTAGTCTACATATTAAGTATTGCAATTTTTGCAATTATTTAAATAACTTCAATATTTGTGTCCTTAATAGTGTTTTTAAAACTAGTTAAGTTGCCTTTGATCTTATATTTGGATCAAGCTTAACCTGAGCAAATGAGGTCAAAACCTTGAATTTTCTCGCTTTTAAAAATAGACAACTGTCGACTCGGGGCATTCATAATGCTTCTGTCCTAGAAATCAGACCCAGAAAGTCATGATAACATTCCGTGCTTACTCGTTTCATGGCTGCTTTAGGGGTGAAAATAGCGATCAAAACAATACAATAATTTACTCTAGTTGAAAGATTTTCCCTTAGACACGTTTTAAAGAGCTATTTAAAGAATATTTAAGTGAAATATAGCCAAACAAACATATTAAATATTACATCATTTTAAGCCTTTGGAATTTCGTCCACCATGATGGTGTACCAACTTGGAACTCCATACATTTTAGCCAAAAATTACGTCATGTTTACTCGCCTATAGTTCCGCAACTAATTGCTTTACAGAATCGAAATTTGGCCAGAATATGTAGTTTTGACCGCTTTACAAGAATATAAAACTTCTATTTCATGATGATACGAATTTACGCTTTTGAAATTCATGATGACGTAGGTGAAAACCAAGAATAAGCTAGTACTTTTCCGTCAAAGCCATTAGGTTGATTAATTAAAAATGAGATTTTGTTTTGGTATTTAACAACAGCCGACAAGAATGAAGAGAGGCGATCTTCATTTGCTTCAATCTAATTATTGTTCGCTACTTTCTGTAAGTAGATATCAAATATAATTTGCGCAGTCATTGAAATTACATGTTTTATCCAACTAGTTTAAAATTCGCCTAAATTGAAATAGCTTTTACACACATATGTTTTGAAAAAAGAGATAATTTTAGATGTAAGCTTTGAAACAAGAAGTCTTACCGATTCCTTCCGCATGGTTACCAAGAAATATATATTTAAAAAAGGAATGGCTTGGGATTTGAAAAAATAACTCAGGATCACTGCCACTCAAACTTTGAATCCATGTCCTCCTTTGTCTTGTTATTATAACATATTGATATACATACTAAATTATAATTTAAAATCAGGATTACTTGGTATGTTTGATAGATAGCAAAAACAGCCAAAAATATTTTCTCCTTTTCGTATTTTATGTCTCACGAAACCAGCATCTTTTTAATTTACTTCAAAAATTCATGAATTGTTAATGGGCACATACATTTAGACCTATCGGGTCCTTCAAATCCATCACGACCATGGATCTTTATACCTGATAATAGTGCAAATGTTTATAAAGGACCAAAAGAGTACAAGAGTATGGCACGAATAAGGACCTTAAATACTCATTAATCATTTATGAATTTTTTAAGTCATTCAATAAACTCGCAGATCGCGCTTTATCAGGTTTTAATTCTGATAAAACACTCCTGCTCATTTATTAAACAATACTTATTATTTTTTTATTAACATAATTTGCTGAAACTAGCTGTCTAAAGCCAAAAAAGTGTGAAACACTTTTCAGTAATTGGTTAAAAAAACAAAAGAAATTCAAATTAGCCAATCAAATCACAGCAGTTGTCATAGCAACAAAATAGCCTTCCCTCAGAAAGTTCGTAGAAAATTCAAGATGGCGGATTTTCATCTTAAAAATGGATTCAAAATGCTAAAAAAGTCAAGCTTCATCAGTTGAAAATTTCATTGAACTTCAAAACGTAGTAAATGTCACGTCCTGTCATGTGCAAATGACGTATACCTTTTCACTTTCGTCACCATGACGACACGTCACACACTGTCCGACTCATGTAGCCAATTCTCGAATGCCTCGAAGACTCGCGTCTCGGTAAATATTCCCCGATATTCACTTTATGCTGCATTTTCGTATTCACTTCATTCACACAATAATTGTTAAACATTGTATTTCTTATTTTTTAGCATATGAATCCAGTTTCAAATCATCTGCATGGAGGATAAGCGTTTAACGCAGCATGAAAGTTTCCGTCTAAATCTTTTATTAATTTTGTACCCGTACGTATGTGTAGTCTGCCCTTCTTACTTATTTATACTCCTCTTTGTCATGATGTCCAGCGGAATTTCACGAAAAATCGGCATGCAAATACTCGGAAGATATTTAATTAAATAGAAAGAGAAATGTCATATTTCCCAAACTTTGATGCATAGTCGTATTCATTGCACTATGGACGTTTCAAGTATTCATTAAAAAACTGGGTGTCGCCTTTCTCGTTTTTCGTGCTTAATGAYCTCAAAATATGACAAATTACGACCTCCTATGACTGATATGGCTTTAACCGGAAGTTTTAATCAAGCTAAAAAAGATAATCTAAAAAAAATTACACTAGCTAAGCGAGGCATTTTATCATGTTAAAGTAATATTGTACAAATGCATGTAGCCTTATTGTATTCGTGAAATATGGAGCTGCGTGTACTCTAGAGAGTCGTCGTCCTGAGATCAAGTCTTTCAGTTATTTTCAGCAGTGAATATGTACCTTCGGGAAATGTCTTTTTTTTTTTCATATTTGTAGGTGGATGCTATACGGTCTTGTAACTTAATATATGAAATAAGAAATGGGGGTCACCATTCTCGTTTTGGATTTATCTTTAAAAAACTTCGCAAAATGGTAGAAAACATACACCTATCCGAGGGAAGACGAAAAAGCGAAATTTTTCGACTCAAAAAAAAAAAAGAAAGAAAAATGCGAAATTTAGATTGAAATAGAATTTGTTACTTGGTATATAGAAGAGTGCAAAACAAGGTAATTATCTTAATGGTAACAAATTAACAAATATGCGCGCGCATTCTAGCGACTTTCCTCTAAAACCTGTGCTTTGGGTCGTTTGCAACATGCAACGTGCAACATGCAACGTCACCTTCAGGTTAGCTCAGTTGGTAAGAGCGTCGGTCTGTTGTCCGGGAGGTTGCGGTTCAAGCCCCGGACCAACACTCAGGGCTTTAAAATAATTGAGGAGAAGGTGCCGCCGTTTTAATTACGTCTGCAAACGGCTAGACCTTCAAGTAGCTCGAATGACCACTTTAAATGGCGGTCCCGTCCCTCCACACTTCATAACCAATATCAGAGGGACGTAGAAGAACCACTGAGGACGTAAAGAAATCCCGGCAGTGACCACCCTCGGTGCCTACACCTCATGCTAACCATCTCATTTATAACTCATTGTAAAGCGCCTTTGAACATATCCATATGGAAAAGAGCGCCATATAAAAATCATAATCGTAATCATGCAACATAATCTTTATCAACCTCTTTTTTCTAAATAATGGTATATGTTTTTTACTTAGATAAAATATGAACTGTTTTCTACGGAGCTTCAACCTTATTTTTATTTGCATTGGCCTTCAATTCTCTATTTGCCTGTCAGGTATGATTAAGAAATAACATAGTTTAGCATAACAATATAGCTTTGTTTTTATTTGGGCACGTTATATACTAGAAATATATCACTTGGGTTTGCTCTAATTACTAAGTACGGATGGTACCATTTGTACATACAGTGTACATTAATTTTTTTAAACTTCATTTTAACAATCTTAACTATATCCAATATATTAGTTTATTAAAATTTTACGAATGGTGAAGGTAAGTAAAAGAATTAGATGTCCCATTACCAGCTTCCCAATTGATAATTACATTACTGATCACGCATCCGTATGAATTATTAATGCTCTATATAATGAATATACCTCATGGTTTTCTTCACATCTAAAGTAGTTTAAGTGAGCACGGTTGGTACCATCCGTACGGATGGTACGGATGGGGAGGCGCCCCAGGTATGGCATCACTGAAACTACCACAGGGTGACCATAGCCATTTTACACAGACGGTGATAAAAACACTTCACACAGGGTTACCGTGAAAAGTTAGGTGCACACACCTAATGATATGTATGTTTTATGCACAATGACTTTCACGAACCGTACGGATCGTGAGCCCCACTGACGATCCGTACCAGTTCGACAGTATTGAACATGACTGTATAACGTTAACGAACAACAACAACAACCACAACCAAACAAAGATACCACCAAAGCGCTCGTTGTGGCCTGATCTGGGCACTTGCATGGTAATTTAGTTTTGATTTCTATCCCCACACCCCAATAAATTATCAAATTATTCGTAGAAAAATTACCAAATCCCATCGGTTATGACCACTTTGATGGCCTGCTACATGGACTACATGTACGCATAGACCAAGTGTCCAATAAATCAGCTATTCTCAGCTATCTCACTACTACTCAAGTATAATCGCTAATTTATTTTAGACCTGAAAAGGTCATATAATCCGGTGTACCATACCTAAGAAAAAATGGTAAACTATCGAGTTGATTTTTCATGGCTTGGCTGACGTCACTTCCGTCCGTCCGTCCGTCCGTCCGTCCGTCCGTTCGTCCGTTCGTCCGTCCGGGCGTGTACACAAGCAATTGGATTGGCTGGTTAAATTTTTTTTTTTTGGCGGGAATGTCGACGCGTTGCAACATCCGGGTACACATAAAGGTAAATCCGGCTATTAAACTTTTGTAAAAAAACGTTTTACACACGTATAGAAATACCGAAAGATAACAACACAAGCTTATATTTATATTTACTCTATTTACGATGGAACCCCTTTCCGAAATCGATATGTCGAAAGAAAGCTCAGAGGAGAATGAAGCCAAAAAAGAAAGGCCAGAATCAAGAGTTTTTTCGAAAGAGGAAAAACTCTGGTGGCGTGAAAAAGGAAGGSAAAGACGAAGGACTCACCAAAGAAAAGCGGCAAGCAGAGAGAGARATAGAGAACGCAAATCCAGACGGGACTTCGATTATAAACAAGGAGAACATGATCGTGAAAGAAAAAGRAATATRAGRCAAAACTTGACGGATGAACAAAGAGAAAATGAACGTGAAATACAAAGGAATTTGAGTCAAAACTTCACGAATGAACAAAGAGAAAATGAGCGTGAAAGACAAAGGAATTTGAAGCAGAACTACTAGCTAAGGCGACTCTCAAATGCACAGAAAAAAATCGCTTTAGGACAAGTTATGGACCAAGGACAATTAAAAAACTTTCATGTATTCAAAGATGGATTAAGAAGTGTTCTCCAAGAATTCAGGTGTGTGGTTTAGCAAACAATCGTTTATTATTTTTTGACAAGCATTTCGACAAATCACTCGCAAAGACTTTCCTTCAAAACTTGTAATATTTCTGTAGATAAGCTTAATTTATTTTAATGTTGGAGTAAATATAACATGAAGAGCATATTACAACAAATATTCGTCCTTTATTTAGCTTTGTAAATCTTTAGCAATTCGGTTAACGTTGTAAAACGTTGTTTTTAACCAACTATCGTATGTTTTTCGTTCAAGAAAGATTCGCCTCCTATCTCGGGTTCCCATCTTCAAAACAACGAAGACTTTCATTTAATACTTTTATTTCTACAGATAATTTATTTAAATATTGAATGAAATATAAATTTACTCTGACCAAATATTCAACTGTTTATTAAGCTATTCGAGCAAGTCTGATTATAAAAATGAGCTTAAATTTGTGTTGTTGAGAGATGTTGTTCTAGAAAGACCTAGACTTTCACTTTAAAAAGCCGTAAAAAATATTCAAAAACATTTACAAACGCCAATTTACTGACAAAGAAATTCGTCATTTTGCATTGCCTTGTTGCATTGCTTTTATTTTCTATTTTGTCTCAGTTGTTCTTGTCAAGTTTAACTGAATGTAAAACGTCTCGTTCTGTAAAAGACGTAATTATTAAAGTAAGCTTATATTTTGCTCCAAGTCTGTTTTTTTGGTCTTGATTTGTCCTAAATCTCCAGATTTTCGATTTCAATAAAATAGATCCGAGGTAAATTTCACTAAACTTGATATTGTATTGGATTATCTGTAGTTATCTTTCGTTTTTTTTTTAAGTAAAAAAGATTCAAAGCCTAAAAATGTCGGGTTTTTTTGGAAAAATTTGTCGAAAAATCTTCCAAGAGCAAAACTAGCCCCTGGGGGTGGTGGTGAATTGTGTACAAAATTCCTAAGTGGGAGAGTATGTACTCGCGCTAAACAAAGCAACAAAAAAACAATGTAGTGCATTTCGATTTGATTTTACTGCATGGTTTTTATTATGGGAGAAAATATCTTCATCTCGAATAAAAAATAATTGAAGATTTTTCCCCCTATCTTATTTTTAACTTTCAGTTTCATTCAAATTGTTCTCCCTGTGACTTCCGTATCGGGAGCTCCGCTTTTAGGCAGTGCCTAAATATATATATATTAACTCTGTATATATATACAGCGATATGCAGAAATTCTGATCCAACCAAGTATATAGTATATCACTATATCGGGTGCATTATGGGTAAGTATGAAGTACATCCCTTCCAAGGAAAACAAACACTCGATCGATCGATAACAGTCAATAAAATACACAAACTGGACGACAAACTCGATGGAGATTCAATGTTTTGGCTGGTTTCAGGTGGTTTCAAGACGGTTTCAGGTCGTTTCAGCTCGTTTCAGSTCGTTTCAGGTGGTTTTAGGTCGTTCCTTGTTTTAGTAAATACCAATAGTACTATTTTAGATCAATGACGCAGTAGAAATTCCTTGCCCGCCCCCATTCAAGCTTACGGCATGAAATACGTTTTTGTCATGAAAATATTCGACTAGAAATAAAAATGTTTTGCTAATCAAACCTAATATCATTTTTCTTGGTAATAAAATAATATAAAACTCGTGCGAGTACTATTTTACATCAATGACGCAGTATAAATTCCTCGCCTGTCCATTTACAATCTTTTGTTTACGTAACTAATTCGAGTTGTATAAAAAAACAAAAATCGCACTTAAAGTTTCTAATTTAGCTCCAATTTCTAATTATCTGCTTAGAACTCACCAAATTAAGTTTAAAGTAAGTTGGATTAAGGCACTCTTACTTCGAAAAYCACATATGTTCAACCTCTTTCACCTCCTCCGTGTCCCGATCTTACAGATCTCAACATGCATTTTCACCTCGTGTTTCACCAATGTCAATCATGACGAGGTCCACCAATGGCATTCGTAACACTAAATTCCGATCATACCTAACTCAACAAAAACAAATGTACTGTGCCCATAGGCACAGCACAAAAAAAGCTTTGCAGTTTTATGCAAAACAAGTTCACTCATGAGAGTAAAAGTTTGAATATTAATCATCATTGCATTAAAGTCGTTTGTATTAATCAAAATTGCATAAAATAAACAGCGGTTTATAACTATATTGCTTACTATCAATCACGTGACTYTTTGGAGTTGACTGGGGGGCAAACAAGCGGTTTGCTGGGGGGCAACTAGCGGATGCTAAGTCAAAACATATCAAAATAAGTCCTCAAACTATTGTATTTGACTATTTTCACGACATCAAACCAGCAAACAAGAGATCGAAACAACCTCCAGGATTCTACAAGCCGTCAAAAAAGAGCTATTACCGGAAGTGATGTCTATTGATAGCAACCTATATATATATATTATCAGATATATTATATATTATATATTATTAGATATTATTATGATATCCCATAATCTTTGATATGCTTTTGATATACTTGTATATATATATTGGAAGCGGGCATAATTTTTGCAAATGGTTTTTTTGTTACTTTGTTGATAATATGTTTTTAAAAAAATGATTTGTCTTATTGCTCTTTCACTTTTGTTTTTCGTCTTTCACGATTTACTTTTCAAGAGAATTTCCTCAAAATGTTGAGCCAATCGGTCGGCGAGGCGGCCATTTCGAATTTTCTCTATATGAGCTGATAGCCTAGTAGTAAAGTAGCCAATCAGAGCGCGCGATTTCTCATATCCAGTGGTTGTCTTCATAATAATATATGATATATAGATAGGTGAAGATATTACTATTGATAAGAATTCTTAGGAATCCCATCAAATGCTAATGAATCCATTGAAAATTGTATTTCATCAATAATCAGGATCAAACAGAATATTACATGTTCGCTTGGAGATAAGGATTTTACCTTCTGGTGTTTAGAGTATTAGCTGCGCCCACTCGTAAAATATCAGCTCATCAGTCAAAGATAAAATCCTTAACTCCAAGCTGCCATGTAATAAGTTCTATATGTGATGCAAATTTCCTTTGATATCTAAATATTCTGTCCAGCAGATGGGCTAACGTGGGATTTTACAACCTTTTTTGGGATAAAGGTAACTAAAAGAAAACACAAACAATATCGTCAACATTACAATCAAATACTGTCTTGTTAGTTCCTTATTACTGCCAAGTAATTATTTTTTTATTTATTTTGCGATTAGCTCAGCATGATCCACAATCATGAACATGCATATATACAATCAAATAGGTAACATCATGTAGCGTATTTATATTCAATCAAATTCGAGCAAACAATTGACATAAAAAACATGAAAGAAATATTATTTTTCCACAGTACGTACTATTACATAATTAAATGAGTAATCCGTGACTAATCTAATGCAATTAACAGGCCTTGATACTGAACTGATGAAACAGCCGATAGATGGAATAAGAATATATATATGGTAGTTGATTTTTGTGGAGGATGGAAAAACTGAAGTACTCGGAAAACCAAATCGGAAAAACAAAGGAAAGCCCTCGTAGCACAGCGGAGCACAGCAGAGACCAACAAACAACTCTACTCACATACGACAACTAGCCCTACTCATCATATCTTTAATTTCCTTGAGTAATAACGGCTATAACAGGGACAACGGATAGGGGGAGGGGGTGGGGCTGAGGAGCAATAATTTTGCCGCAATGTTTAATGACTTATTTACTATTTATATATCAATACCAAGTTATTTTACCTTAGAAATAATAAAAGATAATGTAGTCGCTCTGTTTTTACCTGTAGCTTTGCCTCGTATTAACTATTTGACGACCTCAAATCTCTTTGCCAAACAAGGAGATTCAATAACGTTAAGATGTTATGCCTCTGGATATCCAGCACCTCGTGTTACATGGATACACAAGGATACAAACAGAACAATTGCTAATTCCAGTGTGACGTCATTCAACATTACTGGTAAAGAATCAGCACGCGTCAAACGGTTTTGGGGAGGAGACTAAATGTACGTTCCTTGAAGTGACAGGTAAACGGCTTATTTTACGTAAACTTACATTTGTTCTTTGTTTGTTTTTCTTTTTATCATTATTTTAAATTTTCTGTCCGAGCAATAATCTAGACACGAAAGTGGGAAAATAAGTCAGCTCTCAGACCTGTTAACCTTGATTTCCATAATATGGAAATGTTACAAAGCTCAAGTGTTAACCTCAGCCATATGAAAGGTTTGCGTTAAATGATTTTTTAAAAAAGAATTTTTTACAGTTTTTAAATTGATATTTGGATATATCTTGATTTTCTAAATAAATGTTCTGGAAGTTCTAAAAAAAAAAAGGTTATATATGAACTTTAGAAAAGAGCAGAGACCAGGTACCAAATAATACATAGAGCAGTTTTTGTACAACGTTGAAAAAACGTAATTTTCGGCATGGACCGCACCTTGCCGTGACCGTGTCAGCCTTGTCCAATAAAAAACCACTTGACGTGTCTGCGCCGTGCCCCATCGTAACCGTGCCGTATGTGTCGTACTTTTCACACTCATACGAAATCTGCGCTAAAAACTACTCCAACTTGTATTTATTTGTCTTTTTGAGCCCGAGAAAGAATAAAAAGAGTCAAGTAAATATGACATGGAAAGTCTTTTTTTTTTCACACAAGAATATAATACTGTGCAAAAATCGTCCAACTTTAATAGCAGTTAAGTCAGTTGATCAGCAAAAGCAAAATCTTACTTTTAATTTTTCTTATTTTTTTAGTTTTACCCCGTATCAACAATCTAACCTCACACCGTTATGGCAAACAAGGAGATTCAATAACATTAAGGTGCAATGCCTCCAATCCAGCACCTCGTGTTACATGGATACACAAGGATACGAACAGAACAATAGCTAATTCCAGTGTGACGTCATTCAACATCACTGGTAAAGAATCAGGAGGAGAGTATTGCTGTCACGTGTCAAACAGTTTTGGGCATGAGACCAATTGCACGTCCCTTGAAGTAATAGGTAAACGGCTTTACATAAACTTACATGTTTTCTTTCTTTTTTCTTTTTTACAAGTAGTAAAGGATAAACGCCCTGGTTGTATGTCCTAAAATGTGTCCCAACATAGCCAACATTTGTTGGGTCAAATGCTTAGATTGATCTTTTTGCATGGTCTGCCAACAATGTTGGATCAAAACATAGATAGTAGTTAACTGTGATCAAGATGTTGGATACAAATGTTGGATAACGTCGAATGCCGTGTTAAATGCCAGCTGAATTTTGGGTCAGGAGTCATTTCAGGGCAATTATCGGGTCTTTGAAAAGGAAATGGGATCGCGGTAGCTTATGCATGAAATGATTCTTGTACAGCCTCTTTACATATAAGTTTATCTTCGTACTGATTGTGCTGAATGTGCTGAGCATACAAGTAAGATCCAAGCGAACCAAGAGAGGAAGATAAAAAGATAAATTTGAATGACGTATTTATATTTTCCTTTCTGGTCTGATTATTTTGATGTATGTATCTTACCATTGTTGTTATATAGAATATCAACCGACAGATACAGAGCTGACATCGCAAATAAATTGTACAACAGCAAATAAGACATTCAAAATATTATGTAAGGCAGACGCATCGCCATCAGTGCAATACTTCATCCAACAAGGGAACAAAACAATGGTCAATTCCTCTGATGGTAACGCCACAATTACTACATCAGAGAATGGATATCTTGATTTCAGTTGTAGTGCAAAAAACAAATATGGACAAGGAAAAACAGTGCATCTTGAAATACCAATCTGTCGTAAGTAGAAGTTTTAATTCTCTTCTGCTATTGATCTTTTGGAAGAAAAAAAAATCATATTTATTAAATATTTTATTATAATGAGCATTACTTATCATGTTTAGAAAATTGCACTACACCTTATCAATACGCTTGCACTTGCCCAACGGCTTTCACTCTGAAWAGTAATCGACAAGAAAATGAACCAATCAATAATAATAATGATAATGAGTATATGTGATATGACTCCATGCTGTCCAATTAAGAAATAATTGGACGAGGAAAATTCCGAGGACTGACAAAATTGGATGAGGCAGTAGTCCGAGTTCAATTTGGCAGCCAGATGAATTTTTCGAGTCTAATTATACCTTGATTTGGGAGCATGAAATCCCATTACCTATTAATTGCATAGCTGCCTAATTAATCCCATATCAACAAGACCTGTCCAATTAAGAAAATAATTGGACAGTTACCTATATGGGATTAATGAGAAGCTGTAAAATATTAATAATAATAATTATTTTTATTTTTATTTTTACTATTATTATTATTATTATTATTATTATTATTATTATGGTGAACTTTATTGATAAAATCTCACTAAATATATCAACATCATTGCGGGCTTAGCTTAAGCAATGTGGACTAAGCATACAAAATAGTATTTACGTTATATTAATAAATAAAAATTAAATTTTGAAATAATCTATAAATTTGGTATGATACAAAAACAGAAAAGAAAACGAATTAAAGCTAAAATATACTGAAAGTTCTCAATTGAGTATATAGTACATGAAGCTAAATCAACTTTGAGTTCTTCAAAACTAAAATGAGTCTTTCTTAGAACTACAAACACATAAACGTTTAATAATTTCACAATTCTGTGAAATAATCCATTTCTGAGAGCGTTCAATGGTTAGGCTAGATACTTGTTGTCCAAATAACGCGTTCACTTCTTTACTTAGTTTTTCGTCATGAGCGCCTAAGAAGGCACAAACATTAATATTGATAATTGATTTTTTTTCCTTTTCATTTTTTTAAGGAGATAACTTGGAGGATATAGGTATGTTTTATGTGATCAACACGATCAACACGTTTGAACCTTAAACTTATTAGATTTAAAACTGAGTAATTTACATGTGCATTAATCCACTGATTTGTTTTGTTTTTGTTTTTGTTTAAACAAAGATTATGGTTTTACCTTAAATACAATAAGATACTTTTGATTTTTTTWAATATTTCAGATGACGATGGATCCATTCTTCCTCCTGACAATCGGCTACAAATAATCATGGTTATCATCGTTTGTGCTCTACTATTTGTTGCTGCCTTGATACTGGTTTATGTTCTTWTTTCGCGAAAACGGAAGCAGTCAAAACGTGATGTTGTCAGTGGTAAATGAGAAGATAATGCATTTCTTTAATTACGTCAGATTAATGGACTATTTCTGCGATTTCTGCGACAAAAATCTTGGGTCGCAAAGCATTATAAGGGTCCATGGGCAAATGGAGCTTTATAACTAAAATGAGAAAATGATATCAACCAATTAAGGAATGGATCATAAGGAGCGTGCGTCCATCGAGTTATGGATGCACGCAGGAGGTTGCTAAGCTCGAAGAAAAGCGTAAGAGTTGCACGACGCGAAGCGGAGTGCAACTCTAGCTTTTTTGAGTGCTTAAGCAACCTCCCAAGTGCATCCATAACTCGATGGACGCACAGCTCCTTATGATCCATTGCTTTTATAATATAGTCAAGTCAACAAACAGGAAATGAATACAAAATATTGACTTAACTTGTTGATCATGCCCTAAGTTCTCCTTACGCATGAATCCTTGCGTGAATGAAATGCACAAAGGCGCCAAAAAAAAAACACACAGAAAAACAGTTGAAAATGGCAGCTTTACACTGAAGACTGTTATGACTAAAATAATGGCAAAAATTTACCTTACAAGTGAACCAAAAATGTCCAAAACTACGGAGAGAGTGATTTTCAACTGTAAGCCAAGCACATTTCAAATGTTGACACATCTTAGTACAGTAATGCTCAAAAAAATCAAAGAAAAACACAGTGGCTGTCTTTGTTGTTGTTGGCGATGTTCAAGTTTGTTATCGTACAATGACTTAGCAATGGAAAGTTTCTTGTACACGGAACAAAACTAACTGACTGAACTGGATTAATTTTCTCTGGGTAGTATGCTTTGTCGGCTTTCACTCCCATGTAGAGCTTTAGAAAAGGACTTCACTGCAGTTGTGAAGCTGCGAAGGAGACGGTGAGCGTGATATTTATAGTTTATTACTTTGGAAATACTTTTGTTGAATAAATACACGATAACAATATTTTTGTATTTGTTTAATCATTGCTAAAAACCCTTTGAATGTAGACACCGACCGATTTGTGGTTTGCTTTGTCTTTTTGGAGTGACGCTCTAACACAATCTTGTCCAGCTCACTGTTTGAAAATGAATCTTKATTTTTTATTACTAGGCTGATCAAATAACAACTCTATGCTAAATGTCGGAGACTGATGAGTATTTTCGCTAGTTTTTTCAATAATTTTCAGTTATCTTTTCTAGATAAATTGTCAGCAAAAAGATACAAAAAAGGTTTTTTTTTTCGCCGAAGCAAAAAAAGCTGATGTGAGCGTGCAACCCATGGGCAAATGGTTCATGCTTTTCAACCAATCAGATCGCGCGGATTTACTTGACTATATTATAAAAGAGAATACAACGAGGAAATAAGACGACACATCATCGATCACATTTACCATAAAAGAAAGACAAACACACGAAACTAGATATATATATATTCCGTCACTATTGACCTTTTATTTTGCCCCCTGGCAAGATGGCTGCCGCATCATTGACGTAGTCCATTCAATGGCCATGCTTTGATAATTGATTCGAACATTTTGAAAACTAACATAAAGAAGACATGCAAGCTAATTTTCCCTTAAAAATCATTTTATATATTTATTATTACGATCATAAACTCCAACTGTTTACTAATATCGAGGTCCCCTAATCATTTTTTTGTAATCAATTTGAAGCAACTGATAGATTCAAGGGATGGGGTCACCTACCTGTTAGTGGAAATCACCTATTTTCAAACGAGAATCACCCTTCACATATCCCTGATTTTCCTCTTTATCACTTTCAGGCACACAGCAGCAAGACGGGGGGTAAGATCCAAAAGAATCTCTTAAAGTCATATATCACATTAAAAAAAGATTGCTGTTATTTGGTGGCCGCATGCTGATTGTTAATTTCTTAATTTGGGTAGTTTAGTTTTTTAGTTAGTTTATTTGTTTGTAATTGTTGTTGTTGTTGTTGTTTTCTTATTTGTTTGTTTGTTTGTTTTTGTTTTGCTTTTTCTTCCCTTCTTGTTTTGGTTATTACCCTTATTGTTAGTTAGGTGGTTAGTTGGTAGTATTGGTTTCGGTTAGGTTAAGTGGGCGTCAGTTGTTCGGTTAATCTTGTCTTTTTAAGAGTCATATTTCATTTTTTTTATACTTCATGTTGCCGTTTTTTTAAATTTTCTTCAAATTAAGCGATGTTGTGAAATACTAAGCGTTTTTTTTTTTAATTAGGGCAAATCAATGGGCCGAAGAGTGTCCGTATGGAGAACCAGTTGATGCAATACGAGGGAGAAACGTAATTCACACATCTGCAAGCAATGCTGATTATGCCACCGTGGAAGAGACTGGGCACAAACCGGTTATCACTTATAACACAGTACAACAACCAACACGTGATGAGACATCCAGTTCGAAGAAAGTGAAATCTAACGTGGAACCCGTGTATGTTAAAGTCAATAAAAACAAAAAGAAGGTTGGTTTGCATTTTTTTTAGGCGAAAATAATAAAATTAAAATGAACCTTTCCGGACTACTTTGAATACACCATTTTCGAGTTCGTATATCATTATTCTTGTCATTGTTTCTTTACTACAGATTTATTTACTCCGGCATTTTTCAAGTGCTTTGAAGGGGCATTTGCAACATATTTATTGCATTAAAGTTTTTCTGCCTTCGAAAGTTTGGACTGCTGGGTTCTTCTTTGGTCTTCGTTAATTGAAAGATCTGGACTGCTGGGTTCGTTGGTCCTTGTTAATTGAAAGTTAATTGAGATAACTGGCTTGTTCAGTATTTTATTATGATTCATTTACCGAGAAGAGCCGAAAAAAGTTTATGAACTTTATATCCTATTTATATTAAGCTTATATTATATTTATTTATAAACAGTAAATAAGTAAATAAGTAATTCAACATGGCGGCAAAACAATTGCCTTACAATCAATAACGTGACTTTCGTTGGAGATGAATAGGGGGTAATTGATATACAACTAGCAAATTTAAAGTCAAAACATGTCAACACAGTTCTAAAAGTAATATATCTGAGTATTTCAATCGTCAAAACTTAATTATTACCGGAAGTGACTTCTATTGATAGTAACCTATTAGGGGGGCTAGAGCCCCCTTAACCCTCCCTCTCCGGAGTCCCTGGAAAACATGAATAGTCTGAATAAAATTGGGGCTTATCCTAAGCAACACAAAACACCCGAAATTGAAGGTTTATCATTCACTTGGTGAACAATGAGATTTGCTTACATTTTATTATTCCACCTTAGGATAAATCGGCTGATGTACCACTAAATCTTCTGTATGACGAGATACCAGCTGACTTGTCCAATCCAAAACATCCGTCAACTTTGTTAATAAACCATCAAGATCCAAAAACCTCTGATAACAAAAACAGTAACGAACAAGAAGATGGAGTGGACAGCGTTGATCAGGGAGGATCTTGGATAAATCAGTGTACTGAAATTTATGGCCTTAATTGATTATGCAAATATTTGGGAACACGGTAACCCGGCAACAGAAGGCCATTATAATTGGAAATCAAATTTCCTTC
>NW_022258243.1:28279-43562 GCF_009602425.1 Actinia tenebrosa
TTAAAATCGACATATTTGAGTGAACGAAAAGAGGTACAGACAACTGATATAATGTATGTACAAGCATGCAAATCATGACGTACAATATATGATGACATTGCTTTGCATAGMAGATCAGTGCTGTGCCCATCCGTTTCGGTGGAACAATGCTATCGCTTAGCACGAACAGTCGATTAGAGGACCTATGACGCGCTCGTCACAAAAACAGAGAACCTTCTTGATTAAGAATACTTTAAAGGCGAGTATTTCATTCTTCTGCATTATTGCATGTCAGTAATCAATTCATGTCAGACACTCAGCATAAATCGTTATATGTTATAAGTTATTTATAATAAGTGAAAAACGAAAAAAGTCCACGTAGTAGATAAAGAAAATGATATTTGCCTTTGGCGTTAAGGCTTTGAAAATGCAAAGTTAGAATGAATCAAAACAGGAGACGTGCGTGGCAGAAGTATGGACTTCTGGAAGGTGTTTTTTTATGTCTGCCGTACGCAAAAAAAAAAAAAATGGAAGCGAAAAACAAACCAGGCTCAGTTTTGAGAATTGCCAAAACTTTACGAAAAATAACACGCTATCGCGATGGATCCAAGCCTTCCATCACGCATGTTGTGTCAAATGTCAACCTATTTATATGATTTTATGAAATATTGATTCTTAATGATTACAACCTTTTCTAGCCCATGCAAAACTCAGAAATAAACATTTTGACATTTTTTCTCTCTTTCCCTTATAGGTGAACTAGTCTGTACCGAGAATCAGTGGGTGATTGTTGGTGGCAATATTTCGATGTCAACAATTCGATGTCAATCGAGAGCACCTCTCATGTACATAATATTGAAGAAAATTGGTGACAATGGAAATTGTACCACCGTAATCACATTGCATAGGAACACCACAGCTATCTTCTACAATGATAGTAACGGTATGAAATGCATGTATGTAAATGCGCACCAAGATAACAGCCTCTTTTTAGGGTCTGCACAAATTTATTTTAGTGTTGTCTGATTTGTTCAATGTTAACTGAAATGCTGGTCGTAGTTCAATTAGTGCTCCATCCTTGCACTGGAAAGGTTTTTCGCTAAATTTTAACCATATGACCTGTTTTACAAAGAGGTTTTCTTCAAATCGTCCCATTACAACATGGCACAAACATGGTTTCCCTTGCCGGTCTACTTCTACCTGGAAACGATCTCACTATTTCTATGGACATTGAACCTACTCCGGGACCTTCTCTATCTTCCACTCAACTTGAAAATTCTAAATGTGTCTGGAACTTTAGCAGTTCGGCAATCAACAATCAAGTTATTGCTGTGGTTAAACATCAACATCAATACACTAGAGATGAGCTTCTTGCTTTACGAAGTTACGGTTATAAAATTAACCTGGACTATCTCGCCACATTATATAAAAGCACATTCTATCCTTAAATATCGTGGAAACAGGCCAGGTAGAGCAGTTAAAAATCGTCCAAATAAAGTAAAACCGATTCCATCTATTATCAATTCTTCGTTTGCAATAGACGTCATAGCCGCCATGTTGGAAGAATTTGACAAAAGATTTTTCAATGAATTCTTTTGTTATATCTTCCAACATGGCGGACATCTCTTTTTTTATTGTGCTCTCTTGGGATTGATTGCAAACCAAGAATAGACTCGACTGTAATTACACAAGATTTGCACAAAGAACATTCCAAGGCGAATCTAAGTTTATTACGTCCAATAAAGCCGCAACTGTCTTCGATTCAACAAAATGTTCGTATGGCAATACGAACGCTCAATCAATCTGTAAAAAGTCACCATTATCATAGATATTATTCAATCTAACAATTTGGATATCCTGATTGTTACTAAAACTTGGCTCTCTGTGAATTGTAAACAAAACGCTTCACTGTCTGAGAATCTTAATCAACTTAACGAGTATACAGTACAACATGTCCCAAGAGAGGACAGAAAAGGTTTTGAAATTGCTATATTCATAAAAAAAGTCTTTTGTTTTCAATTTGGATACCGAAGTCAAATTTAGTTCATTCGAGTGCATGGACATGATATTATCCTTCAGATCTGTTAGTCTTCGTCTTGTGTCAATCTAAAGACCACCGCCATCAAGAAAAAACAAATCTACGCCTGCACAATTCTTTGTTGATTTTTACAACCTCGTCGAAATGTTCACTTCAGACTCCAGACCTTTGATTGTTTGCGGAGACTTTAATATTAATGTCGACAACACCTTAAACAATGGTTCGCTAAAATTCTCCGATCTGCTTGATTCTGCCGATTTATATCAACGTGTCGAAAGTCCTACCAATCGCTGTGGTCACACCCTTGATTTAATAATTACAAGAGCTGATGAGAACATCTTTTTTAACATCAAAGTCCTTCATGACATATATTCTGATCACGGGATTTGTAACCTGCAATTTACATTTCCCAAAGCCGCCTCGATCAAAAATACTTAATACAGAAACACTAAAGATTTACGCTACGCTACGCTTACTAATGAACTGTCTAACTCCTTAAAACGATCTGAGGACAACAATGATTCTGTTAACGATCTACTAAATTATTTTAACAAAGTCACAAAGGAAACATTTGATAAAGTTGCCCCTGCTCAAACACGGTTTGTCACTCACCGTCCACACGCTAGATGGTACAATAGTGATCTAAGAGAAGCAAAACGTCTAAAAAGACGAGCTAAGCGGCCCTATAGAAAGACTAATCTAACAGTTCACCAAAATATGTATGATCGTGCATGTAAAGAGTACAACCTTCTTCAACTACATACTATATATAACTATATACTATATATAACTGTCATTGAAAATAGTTCACGAAACCAACTTTTCAAGATTGTAGACAATTTCTTTACATTTAAAAACAGTAATATTTCGATGGACGGTAGTACTCAACTTTGAGTTGAGAAATTCAATGACTATTTTATCCAAAAGAATGTAGTAGTAAGACCTAGTTCCTTATCCTAATGCTAACATTTTTGGTGCCTTGTCTACAKTTCATTGCCAATTCAGTACTTTTGAAGCTGTGTCCTGCTCCTCTATACATGATCTCATTCTCTCACTTCCTTCTAAATCCTGCTCACTCGACCCTTTACCTGCTCATGTACTTAAGCAGTTACTGGATACCCTTTGTCCTTTCTCTCTCATCGGTAGAGTTTCCATCTGATCTTAAGTTTTCTCTTGTTAGACCACTTCTTAAAAAACCCAATCCCGATCCCAAAGTCTTCAAACATTATCGACCTGTTTCTAATATTCCTTTCTTCTCTAGGGTATTAGAAAATGTTGTGGTATCTCAAACAATGTCTTACCTTGAATCTAATGTGACAGGGGTTCCGTGATATAGTATGCAAATGAGCGATGTCATAGACCAACGCAAGGAGCCTAAGATGGATTCTAAAATTAAAATTATCCTTCCCATAATCGATGTAGTCTTGGTAGTAATTGCTGGAGCTACAGGTGTTTTGCTGATCATGAGAAGAAGACACAAAAAGGTGGAGAGGCGGGGGGACAAAAATTCAGTTTGAAGACAAACTCGGCTACTTCATTCCCGTTTGACTACCGGAGAAGCCCATGAATATTAGCGACGTTTAGATACGACGAAGTGTACGAGATCGAGTACGAGTTTTTCAAAACTGGACCTGTGCACGTTCTTAACACTAATTCGCAGTCGATTCCCGATTTTTTTTCAATCTAAAGTTTCAATACGTACAAGATCAAGACTGCAAAAAGATAGTGCCTCTCTTTACCGGCGTTTGCATTGCTATGCGGCCACCACAGACAAAACCCCACACTCACCGGGCCGATTCAAACGCGTGTAAATGACGTCAACTTGTTTGATTGACGGCAGTCTACTGCAAAGTGCACGTCGCGATTTTTGTCTGGGGTGGCCGCGTAGCAATGCAAACGCCGGTAAGAGTTTAAAACCTCATACTTGTACTCGTTCTCGTTTTYGTTGTCGTCGGATCTAAAGGTGTGATTGCCCTGCTCGTCGTGCTTCTGGGTAATTAGCAGAATACTGGTAGTGCTGCTAAAACACTTCCATTTATTTGTTGAATGTTGTTAAATTTTACAAAGAAATTAATTGTTCGTCTAAGCAGTCGTCCATGCTTGTCACTTCCTACAACCAGCCATCTACGCTAAAGCAGTCTGTTTTGGATACGTTTTAACCAAATCATTTCTTTTAGCATCATAGTATAAAGATTTCGAAAATAATATTATTTCAAAGTGATTTTCTAATTCGATACAATGCCAAGCTTTAAACACAAATCGGGCACGTCCCGTATAGAGGTGAATTAATGGAATTAGCGTTAGCGCGTATAGCCAAAAGAAACTCACTATATTAATAAGCAAAAGATAATTTAGAAAAGGGTATTAGCGATTTTTGATATTTTGAGTGTTTTGTCTTTTATGCGGTAAAACATTAACCGGCATTAAAATTTTTTGACGTTCCAACTTTAAAATTCAATAACTTTTTAAAGAAACAATATATGAAAAATCGCTCACACCCTTTCGTAGTTTATCTTTTGCTTATTCACATAGTGAAATGCTTTTGGCTATACGCGCCATATCGATGTCCATTAATTCACCTCTACTGAACGTACCCGATTTGTGTTTAAGGCTCCGGCATTGTTTCAAATTTAAGATTCTCTTTGAAATAATACTGTTTTCTGAATCTTTATTATATGGCCTTTAAAACGATATATAGTTTTATGGGGTTTTATTTAAAACACAAACACACACACACAAACACACACACACAAACACACACACACACACAATATTTAGCTATTACATTTTGTGTGTGTGTGTTTTTAAAATTCGTAATTGTTTTATTTAAGGTTAGCCATATGAGTTCTGGATTCTTCTGAATTTTTTTGTAATTCGCTATGCGAAATTAGTTTAACTATTAGAGATGTTGTTAGTTTTTCTTGCCTGGTGCAGTGTTTGTAAAAAATATATAAAAGTTGTTTCGAAATTTTCTGGTTTCAAAAGCTCAAAAGTGGGGGTCAACGTAATTGGGCACAACTATGTTCTTGATAATGCTTAATTCTTACTAATGACTGCCGCTTCAAACCCAAATTTTCTTTAACCACCCACGATTTGCCGTATGACATATTTGACCTTGTACTGTCGTGCGAAGAGGTATGAGCAAACAGCAGATCCATATTGTTTCATATTCAGATGCTCTTTTTTTCGAGGATGGCGTCACAGTTTGCTGGAATGGTTAACGAATTGAATGATTAAATATAAATAATTATTTTTCTTAAACTTTTTCGATGTGTCTATTTTTGATCTTTTGGTTCTAGGGATTTGGGATTTCTTTTACATGGAAATAATGAATTTAAATCATGTTAACAAATCTTAAGTCGGGACAACCTAAACATAACAAAATGCTAATCGAAGGGATGACCTATGAAAGATGTATGGGCCGTTTTACTGTACACCAGAGAGAAAGAGAATGCGTTAATGGATCCACCCCCCCCCCCCCCCCCACTCCTCCTCCACCACCCTCGCCCTCAAATTTTAAACAACTCCGACACCTCAGTTCGGCTTTAACCTACCTTTGCACTTTTGGTTTTCTAGGTTTAAAAAAGATAATGAGAATAATGTTTACAATTCCTGAAACAAGTGTTACGGTCAGCCAGATAATTAATTTAACCGGTTCTAAAAAAAAGGAGAAAAAAAAGTATTAATGGGGGTAATTATCAGTAAGTTAAATAATCAATACTGAAAACTTAGAGCGCTTGTTTGTTTTCTCTCTTGAGATGATTTTCTTTTTGTTTTTCGTTTTTTTTTTGTTTTTTGTTTCCAAAGAAATGTTTTCTTTCTCCACACCCATTTGCTTTGTTTTTCCTCCGTTCGCTTTAGAAAACCAAATTAACTTTAAATAAAATATAAAAGTCTACTAAATACCCTTTATGATGCTACTGCTTCTGCCCAAGGATCTCTTGTATTTCTGATAATTTCCACTGCATTGACCTGTTATTAACAAAGAAGATTTGAATTATGAAACTACTATTGCAATGTTCAAATAATTGAACAATCAATYAATAATTTGAACAATCAATTGTCGATGGTGATGCGATGATGGTGGTGATGATAATTGCGACAATGATTGGGGATACAATGATAATGGTGATGGTTGTAGTGATGTAGATAGTGGCGATGGTGATGATAATTGTTGATGATGGTGATGACAATGGCGTTGATGATGGTGATGACAATGGCGTTATGTTGATAATGACGATGATGGTGATGTTTGCGATAGTATTGGTGATTATAGTGATAGTGATGATGATGGTAATGGTGATGCTAAAGATGCTGATGATTGGTGATGATAATGCTGTTGATGATCTTGCTGTAGATGATGATGGTGACGATGATAACAACATAATCATCAACATAATTTCCTATTGTCAAGTAATTTAATAATTTTCCAATTTAAAAGTAGATCAGCCCTGGGCTGTTACAATTAACATGAGCCCTAAAAAAAGGAACTTTGTACTTATAATTTTATAAATCTTTGATAAAAATGGCACTAATTATTTAAAAACGTTCAAGTTCAAGAATGCTTCATAATATTTACATATTTGTATCACCGTAATATTGTGCCAAGCAACTCCAATAGTATTCTCAGCGCGACATCTATACATCCCATAATCTTGCTTACGCGTGATTGTCAGTATGAGCTCGCTTCCACCTGGATACGACGCTTTACCAGTTGAAAATATTTTACCATCAGCTGTATACCACTTGATGTTAGGCCGAGGGACACCCCTTGCAGCACAGCGTAAATGAGTTGTGTCACCCAAGATAGAAGATACGTTATTCCCAGATGACAAGCGGTTATCAATTACTGGTTTATCTGCAAGATTGAAAGAATGTTAATAATGTCATGCTGGTCAAATTAAGATATACCAAATATTTCAAGAAGTGAAAAGCAAGTCAACTTGTAACTGGAGTTTTGTTGTCAACATAGCAGACACATAATGCCATATATTAAATATATATATATATATATATACTATAACAAAGTATGTAATGTGGTCTATACTGGTGAAACAGTGCTCGATGCGTAGGGATGCAGAGCAATAGATATATAGTAAAGATTGGATTATAGACGAGATATGTTCACTGTAACTCCGAGTTTCGTGCTTACGCACTCATCAGACAGACTTTAATGAAACATATTCCTATTAYTGTGATATTTATATACAAGARGTGTAATRATTATTTACAAAAGAAGTATTGTTCGGAAAGGAGTTAATTAGCTAGGCCTGGATTTCTATTGTTCATCAGATAGAACTTGTTTTCATGTCGGCATTTGGAGATCGATTCGGATCGCTTGCGACACTCTTTTAAACAATCTTTTATATCAATTATATATATTGCTCATATACTTGCTCACGATAAATGAAATATCTAGTGTTTTTTCTGCAGATAATTCATTTACCATATTAATTATTGAGCCGTATTACGAAGTATTCATCATCTTCTCTTGTTAGAACTACCAACATTCCGGCTGTTTCGTCGTTATTTATATCTCAATGAGTCATGTGGTTGTAACCCAAGAACAGACTTTTAAATACAGTTTGGTTTAATCTCAAATAATATTAAAGTAAATTATCAATCAAATAATGAGACATATGATAATAATTATTAGATCAGGGTTCACCTGGTTGTAGCATCAATTATTTAGACAGCGGTTTTATCCCTTCCAGTCAAAAGCATTCGGCATATGACACAGCCTCAATCGTGATAATTCACGTGACATAATTTTATTTTTGTTAATTTACTTCGTCCAATAATTGCTTATTATACTTCCAAAATACTCACATATTTTGGGAAAAGGAAAGAAAATAGTTAGAACTGGATGTAAAATATTCAAACTCTGATATTTATAATTATATTATTTAGATTTTAATCTAATTAATCATAATTTTAGATAACAGAGTTTGCATATTAAAAAAAAAACTTTGTAAATATTTTCCATATTAATTATGGAAATAATGAATTAGCAATTTTGAAATAAAAAATAACGAAAAAATTGATGGAGGAAATTCGGCCTCTTCCAATTTTGTCAGTGCTCGGAATTTTTTTCATTCAATTATTTACAAATTCGACAGCATATAGTCTTATTACCTATACTAATAATTACCTTTTATTATGCCTGCTATAAGATTGGCACTTAATTAAAAAGTTAATAAGTATTGCTCATTATTGATTGTTTTGTTTGCTTGTTCAAAATATTGATGAAGATGTCTCAAGAAATCACCCCCTGAACAATTTTTATTGTGATAAGCGTTTGGTATCCTACTATGAAAGCCACATACCTGTCATTTCAAGGGACGTGCAATTTGTCTCATTTCCAAAACCGTTTGACACGTGACAGCAATACTTTCCACCTGATTCTTTACCAGTAATGTTGAATGACGTCACACTGGAATTTGCAATTGTTCTCTTGGTATCCTTGTGTATCCATGYAACACGAGGTGCTGGGTGTCCAGAGGCATTACATCTTAGTGTCATTGAATCTCCTTTTTTGCCATAAACGTTTGAGGTAATATACTTGATACGAGGTAAAGCTACAGACAAAAATAGAGAGAGATAGAGGTTAAACGATTGGTTACGTTCTTGATCATCTACTGACCAAATAGCCTTTAGCTTTTAATCAAACTTTTTAAACAAAACCATATATCTATAGCTTCTGTTTATTCAAAGATTTTATGGTTTATATTTTCACACTTGTCTCATTACATACTTCGAGGTATTCATAGTGGTAGAGTGCAAGGCTACGACCCGAATGGGTTAATGAAGAAGTGTCCTGTACCCTAGCAATACTCAGATGAAATACAGTTGATAAAACGGATGGTTTTATACTGGAATGTATATGCATAGTTTCTATAACTGGAAATTACCACGAGCTCGAACGGATAGCTTCACTTCGATGCACGCTCATTTAAAATATTGCTAAGACGCGGACGTCATTGCAATAAAAGCTAATAATTTCGGCATTCCAAGTCTGCTGCTATCCTTGCATAAAAATGATTTTTAACCTGGTTTGAATGTATCGCGTATGTATCGCGTGATATGTTTATTGGTCTATTAATTGTATCCATGTTGGAAATTACTGGTGATTCCTGCAATCTGATTGGCCCGCTCTTGGCAGTGCGATTTAATCATGATTGTACCAGTTCGAGTATTTTAAAATCGCACTGTTTTGAAGAGCCAATACAATTGCATAAATAAAAGCATTTTTTATCGCAGAAAAAAGAAGCCAAGAAAAAGCATCAGAAAAAAAAATTTAATCTAAAAAATCAGGGCTCGCGGGCGCACAAAATCACCGGTTTTAAATGGTAGCAAGTTTTCCATCAATTACCATTGTTTTGTTACCATGGCGGCAGAGAGAAAATTTCCATAACACGTCGCAACGCTACAGCGAACGCTCGTCGAAATAGCTAATTTTTTTATTTCAGACTGCATCCGATGTTAAAAAATTTAATCAAGTTTGAAACCATCAGCTATTTCCTTTAATAAAACCCAAAAAAATTGTCAAAATCCAATAAAGTTCTTCCTCATATGGCTTGTTTTTCTAATGCACTTGTTCAGGGCTCGACAAATGTTCGTGGCGATCTTGTAAGCTCGCGATGCTATATTACCTAACTCGACTCTTTCTATCTAAGAAATTTAATATTAATTCAAAAATCTGGAAAGAACAATTTCTTTTTTACTTATTGAAGTACATTTTAACGAAATCTGGCTAGCTCTGTCGTCTGCGTTCTAAAGTTATTAGCTTCAACAGACCAGACATCGCGCGAGAATTAGACTGAATTTCTATCGGGCGATGGGATAACGAGCACTCCACGGAGATCATCTATTATCCGTCCGTGTCTTATCGAAAGTCAACAATTCTTCGGCTGAGTACCGAATAGATATCGATCTACGACTTGGCCAAACCGAGGAACTAGAGGTAGCCATCTTGAAGACTTGAAGACGATTGAAAGGGTTTCGCGTGCGAATATAGCTTTGGTGAATGGACAAGAACTTGCCAGAGCAAACGGAAACGAATAAGTACCGGTTTGTAATTAATTTTAAGGGTTAATAAAATTATGTAAAGAACAAATTCTTGATATTGGTTGTTATTAAACGATGCATTAGTCTCAACCATGTCAGCTTTGAATTTTTTGAGTTATTTCAAATTTTACAAGCAGTCCTCACCGAGCGAGTGTAGCAAACGACGGCGATACACGGGTCTCCTGTTCCAACTTGGAAGGTCTTTGCAACCGTTCGCATCCTCGCTTTACTTGAACTGCTTTGAAGTTTTCTGTTCTGGCCTTTCATAGTAGTTCTCCCTTTCATGTTAATGGTTGTATTCAAATTGTTCTCGAGGACTTGTTTCTTTGCTGTTTATAACCCTTATTCTTGTTCTTATTAACACTGTGAGGGTTCGAATTGTAGAGCATCTGTCTCTTAAGCTATTACCTCTCCCACTTGTTGTTCTTTAATTTAATTTTGCTCCTCTATCTATATTGTGGTCCTAGATACTTAATTGATCAAGGGTAGATTTAGACAGGAGCTGATAGTTATGGGCAGAAAGAAAAAGAATAATAGGTTCCCGGTTCATGAGCACCAGAAGGAGCTAGCCAGGTTATCAGATAAGCTAGAGAAGCTGAAAAGACTTTCCAGAGCAAAGGAGATAAAAGCCTGTCGCCTTGAAAATAAGGTAGAATTACACATTTATTGTGTACCAAAAGTTTCCACCTGGCTTTATGGCCCATGCCATATGGGCCATAAAGCAGTGGAATGATATCATCTCTCTTTTAAAATTCTAGAAATAATTTAAAATAATTATATTAAGACCTTTTTCAGATTGCAAGTTTTTCACTGACAATATTTTTCATCCCCTTTAGCTGTAAATGCCATCCCACAAGGCTAGTTCAGCTATCTTATGTTTAAAATAAATATTGTTCATGAATCTTTTCTGGGTATTTCGCCAAGTTTTTTCCTATTTTTCAAAAAAAATTTTGTCTTTCAAAATATTTATTTTATGCTGCCTTGTGTTTTCTATTTTTGAAACAGATAAGTAAATTACAAGACTTGCATGCTAGTAAACAGAAAGTTGGACATTGGTGAGCTACATGATCTGTCTGTTTTTTGTACAGATCTCAATGAAGATGACAGGGTTAATGGAAAATTCAGAAATCTCGAGAATTTTTTATTGAGATTGGCTAGGATGTATTTCAAAGTTAATAGCAGATTTTATACTGCAGATAATTCTTTATTGACATGGTTTGGCCAGGATGTTGGCACCTTTAAGGTGGCCATAGGGGCAGATGGTGCTCCTTTTGGTAAAGAATYCGAAGCCACAGCATGGCTGATCAGTTTCTTGAATGTCGGGAAACGGGTGGCCTGTCCATCAGATAATTTTTTAATTTGTGGGGCAAATTGCAAAGAAGATCATGAGGTTATGATACGTTATGCCAAGGATTTAATGCTTCAGGTAGAGGAAATTGAGCAAAAGGAATATATAGTTGAAGGCCAAAAAGTTTCATTTACATTTGAGCTTGTCCCAGGAGACATGAAATGGGTGGCATCTTTTGGGGGTGAACTGAATAATGCTGCACATTATTTTTCAACTTTTGCAAATGTTTGTGACTTAGATAAAGGGAAAATGGGGGGAACTATTGGAACTGGTCCTCATAACACATGGAGGCCATGGTCTTATGAAGAGAGAGTCAGGGTGGCAAAAAAAGTAGAAGTGTTGACTGATAAGCTTAAGACCTCTCCACTTGCAGAGTCAACAAAACATGCCAAAGTCTTAAACTTAATAAGGTCAGAAAAGTCTCGCCAACAAACAATGCCAGTTTTAGGCAAACTAATTGACAAAGCCTTGGCTGAGCCCTTGCACAACATGAATAATGCATGGCAATATTTTWATAYTAATGCAATAAATCTTGCTCTAGACTTGTCATGTATTCCCCATAATATTAATTCTGTCTCTGAACTTCCAGAGAATGACCCATTTAGGCTCTACTTGACTGCTGTAAAGGAAAAGCTTAACTGTAACTTGCTCTACACGAAGATAAATAGGTGGTTTTCGAGTAGAAAGACTCGTAAATTTGAGTACAGGTTCACTGGCAAAGAAAGCAAATCTTTTTGCCATGGTTTTATGTACCTGATTGCTTCCTTGTCCGTATGCAACAGTCAGAACCCATCTTATCTTATCAGACTTCATTCCCTAGCCCACCTTGGCCTAGCATTGAGAGACGCTGTTTCCCTCTTCAGCAGGCAGAATATTGATGAGAGCTACATTACTGACCTTACAGCCAAATGCACAACATTTTTCAACACTGCAAACATGTTCATAGGCCAAGTTAATCCAACTGTCTGGACTATTGGGTATGCCATTCCGTACCATGCTGGCATTACCGCTACTAGGTTTGGCATGGGGCTCGGCATTAACACCATGCAAGGACACGAGGCCAAACATGTTAGCATTGCAAAGTTTGCACAACATTCTTTGCCATCAAATAGATGGGACCTTGTTTTCAGGCATGAGTACATTACTACCTGTTACCTGAGAGAACATGATCCTCACTCAGCACTTTACAAGAGCAAAAAAGTTAGCTATGTCCCATCTTTGGCAAACACTGACATGGTGTGCTACTGTGGCTACCAAAAAGAAACCAGTGAGCAACGATGTAAATTTTGCAATGATCCACTAAGGGTGTCCATTGCGACAAGTGCTGAAAATGGCAGACTTGACCTTAGAGTTGCTCAGTTGCTCAGCACTTCCAATCTGTTACCAAATTTCTAAMTTATACTTTCAACATCCTTAATTAATTTGTGTGTTGATTTTTGCTCGGATTGAGATAAGAAATAGGGAATGTGTTTACTCTTACTGAATGAGCTAAGAAAATGTTTCATTAGTTTTAGGACTTAGTGCAGCCTATCAGCAGTTACCATCTTGCTTGCCGTCTAATGTACTGGTAACCCTAGACTATTTTACCTGCTTACATTTAATGTAACATTTTGTTACTGTATCAATTGGGGAGAATTCCCTGTGAGTAGTCCTTCTTTTGTTAAGAGACAGGTTAGAAAGCATGAGATGCTACAGTCAAGTAGATGATATTATTACAGATAATTTCTCCTAAATTGATATCAGTTGTGGAGAATTCCCTGTAAGTAGTCTTCTTTTGTTAGGAGACAGGTTAGAAAGCATGAAATGCTACGGTCAAGTAGATGATACTATTACAGAGTGTTTCTCTTAATTGATACGGCAGCACTAGTTAAGGTAATAAGTATTTTAGTACTAAGAGATGGGTTATCAGTCCCTGGGGATTAGTAGTTATTTATCTTCACGAGCTGAGGTAAGCCCTCGGGTAGTGACATAACTTAAGTAGGCATTAATGATAGGTAAATATTAATGTAGGTACATTTACTGTGGTAAATAGTTTCCTAAATATAGTCATCCATTAACATAGCTATACTAAAATGTTCACCATCATACAAAGCATTTCCAAGAATATTGAGACAATATAGAGTGACCTTTTTCATAAATAGAATTTAATATATTAATATATTATTATATATTATATAAATATTTATATATTTAATTTTTTGATTAAGTACAATAAGTAGCTGTCATTTGTATAAACTGTACAAATATTCTTTAACAAAATAGGAATAAAATGGTGGACAGCATTATGTTTATTTACTCGTTACAAAATTAAACATTATGGGGGAAAATATTAGAAAAGGTCTATACATTGGAGGGCATTTGGCTATGCAGAAATGCTAAAGGCATCTGAGAAAAAAAGTTGAGTTCATAGAACTTACAAGAGCTGGTCTTTAAATATATACTCTGGGGGATGAGAAACTATTTTATTAGCTGTATGTTTTAGGGGATTATGGCATTGGAAATATGTTTTTCTGGGGAGAATGAGATTTCTTTCACATGCCATTTTGAAATGATTGATGTTCTGGAAGTGAAGCAAAGACCTTCAAATGCTACAATCATTAAGACTAAAAGAAGGTGTAAAATTAAGTTTACCAGTGCAGAAAATATTTAGTCTCTCTGGGGCAGACTTCCTGAGAAAGAGCCACTCCACACCTTAGATATTCAAAAACAAGAACTATGATAATAAGACCTACTCCTTCACAAATCAAATAATAAAAGTTTGGAATCCACAAGCTAATGCACAAAAAATCTAATAAAGTAAGTAAATAAATAAATAGAAACATCTAGAAATAATTTATCTTGTACTTTTTATCTGGTAAAATTATAATCCAATTCAAATGTGCTTGGGAATTCCAAAACCATTAAAAACACCATAGAAAAAAGACACAGAAATGACTTCACGTGTAAAGGAGTAGGTGATGTTGAAAGGCCTGTCTTGCCTACAGTTGACGATACCATAGTCCTTGTTCTTGAAGATCTTGTGCAAAGGGTGAGGTGACTCTAACTTAGGCTTGATCTTGCCATGCTCCAACAGAGACTCCACATCATCTGCAATTGTGAAATTAATTTTGCGCCTTCTGTTTGTCCCAGTAACTGTACCATTCGCTAGTCTGCACTTCACTTCAAGAACTTCAAAAACTTCAAATGGCGAAATTTCTTGAGAAAGAAATCATCCAGGGGTTTCTTCCATTCGGGGTCTGCCTCATTCTTCTTAAAGCAATGGAGTTCCAATGCCTCATTTCCCTTTCCAGCATTCGGGATGGCTGGGCAAGAAAGTACTTTGTTTTTTCCTCATCCCTCAAAGTATATTTCTTGAGAGCAGCTCTGGTTAATACCAAGAGGTCACTTTTTATCTCGGCTGCTTTTTTCTTTTCTAGGTAGCCGGATTCCTTCTCGAATTCCTCTAACGCAGTAAAAACGCTCTCGTACGCTCTTCCARCCGCCATTTTGGATTTGAGGTATTTGTGGTGAGTAACCGCTGAACTTACGCGGGCACGCAATTTTTAAACCTGTGATTTCGAGAGCATTCCAGCCCACCGTGGAATTTTTCAAATAAGATACATTTTTTTTGACTAAATGTTGCATTCAAATTTAATTATATATAAATTTAGTATTATTGCAAGAAATTTCAAATTGGATATGACGGCAATTGAACTTCTTATTGCGCAAATTTGATTTTGAAATCAAACTTGTGCCGAAATTGTACTCACGCTAAGCGGTCTTGCAATTTTGTAATAACTCTTTGCATTTCAGACAAAAGTGCACTCCGATCCGTCCATTACCATTATTCATTGCCCGGCTGCCTATTTCTT
>NW_022258244.1:17352-31167 GCF_009602425.1 Actinia tenebrosa
CCCCCTATATAGCCTTGTAACCATCATGTGCACAGTTTGATGCTATTTTTAAACCATTTGTCTTTCTGCACGCGCATTTACTGCGCGGGCTTTACGCTGTTTGCTTATGTTTTTAGGGTTTTTCCGTTATTTTAACTCTGCAATATGAATGTGCACGTCGAAAGCTTGGCAAATACGACAGGAAATTGAAAAACATAAGAAAAGAACAAGAAAACGTTAGCAAACAGCGTAGAGCGCGCGCGTACTATGCGCGTGCAGAAAATCAAACGATCAAATAAATGATAACATTGGATGATATTTTTAGAATAGATTCTAAAAATAGCATCAAAGTGTGCACATGATGGGGCACGAGGATCCCTTCTCTTAGTTCATATTCTCTTGCTCTTACTTTATGCGAACTCCACCTTACATCTGGGTCCTCCATCATCGAACACCTTGGTTGTTTCATTGTCGTCGAAGTCTTCCTCCAGTGGTTTGGAAGCCATGTCTTTGTATTCCTTGTAGTAACTTATGCTAGCTTTGTAGTTACTGTAGCGTGTTCTCCACACATATGCAGCCACGATGACCAGGACAATTATTAGGGATACTACTACTACTATAGGTATAATCACCTTAAGGTTTGCTCCTTCTTTCTCGTCATTCGCTAAGAATAAAAGTGAAAAAGTATTTAAATACAGTGAAGGCATGGGGTTGAATGGACCACTTCGTCTTGGTCCAATGCTATTTTTCATTACAGGCAAATTTTTCATTCCCTTTAAAATATAATTCTTTGTTTGAGTCGTGTCTATAGACTTGTTGCATGTGACGTCAAAGCAGCTCAATAGCCCACTTCAGAGATATGCTTTGCTTGTCACGCACAAAGGTTTCAGTATGAGGCTACGTGCTAAATTAAATTAATAGTCCCCTTCACAGTTCCCTTCGCCATCTTGAAAGGTAGCCGTGCCTTTGCATCGAAGCGAGACGAACGGTGAGCTTGCAATGATAGAGACATGTGAATTGTCCAAGGTGTTAAAAAAGGTCTCTATCATTGCAAGCTCACCGTTCGTCTCGCTTCGATGCAAAGGCAAGGCTACCTTTCAAGATGGCGCAGGGAACTGTGAAGGGGACTATTCTTACCGCCTGTCACGAATGACTGAGCATATAGCACGTAACCTCATACTGAAACCTTTATGCGTGACAAGCAAAGCATATCTCGGAAGTGGGCTATTTGGCGGACAAAACAAAAGAATTTTAATCTCATAAGAATTGGTAACCTATTGCTATGTCCTGCGCTGTGAGCTGCATATTCATGTATCTTCTTATGCGTAACCGTTAAACAAAGAAATGATACTCTTGGGAATGACGTGTGGTCTGAAAATGTAAACATTGCACCAAGACGAAGAGATCTATTCAATGTGGGCAACGTTGGAAACACATCAACAATAACTTGTATCCTAGCGCTTGGTGTCAACTGGAAGAATCTCTTAATGTCATTATTGGCAATGAATGGTAAGCAATATGCATTATGTAACCAAACTATATGCAACGGATCATAAGTAAAATGTAAAATGACATTTTTTCTGAAGAGCGATAAAAGTCAAGGCGTGTCCATAAACAACAGATCGAACCCTGAAACCTCTGGGCTGATCAAATTGAAGAAGGTGCGGCTAATTCGCAGATCAAATTGGATATTACCTCGATGTTGCAGAGGTATTGTGTTATGAGAGAGAAAATTAATGTTTTTACAGACTAAGCTAGACATCAGTTTTCTAATGACTATTTCTTATCATATGAAAACAAGTTAAAGAACGATCAATTAGTTATTGAAAATATCGATATAAGATTTCAGTAAGGCTGCCATCACGCACGAGTTTAGATGATGGTACGCTTTGAATTTACGAGTAAACCTCTTAGCTCCTCCCATTAGCATGTACACCTATGGTTACACCCTAAACACTCTTTACCCCTTTGCTTAGTTATTTTACCACTATTCTTTTAAATCTTATGTTATAATTATTCCTCGTAGACCTTTCTATACATTTACCATATATTCACATATTATCTTTGGTTTAAGTTGTGTTTAGTTCTATGATTTTCACTCGTATTATTCTTAATAAGATATCACACTCAGGAATTTACTATTTCCATTAGCCAATCAAGGCACAGCGATGATATCATATTGATTGTAGAATGACACATGTCATGAAGTTATTATAAATAGAGCTCATGTAATTAGTTTTAGTCAGAGTGAAGAGAAAGTGGAATAAAGATCCCGAGTAGCTCTTACCGAGAGCGGTCAATCCCATAACAATTGCTATGTAATATTTCCACTAACGACACTGGACTTCATATAACGATGACAGACTCAATGTACTAATGCACTAAAACTAACAGCAATTTCATCAAACCCTTAAACAACTTCTGGGCTAAAAACTTTCAAAAATCATGCGAGTCCTCCAAAATATTCTGCTCATATGTGGCACTGAGTCCAGGAATAATACCCAAGACGGCCAGAAGTGAAAGACGAGCACAGTACCGATACACCAACTCAATTTTGCACTGTCTCGTTCTTACCTGCCCGTTTGGCTGCAATTGCATTTTCTTGAGTCGTTGGCACAGCTTCTGTAGCATTTCCAGTCCCCTTTTGCGTGGGTTTTACAGATTCTTTGGTCGGTTTGCCAATGTTGTTAGATTTTGTTGTGGATTGAGGTGTTGTTGTTTGTGTTGTTGTTTGTGTAGTTGTTAAGGTTGTTGGGGAAGCAGTTGGTTGGCCAGTAAATGGTTTACCAATACAAGTCTTGCCATTGGATGACATGTTCATTCCAGTGGGACATTTGCAGGTGTAGGTTGTAGTCACAGAAGACAACAGACACAGATGACTACATCCCCCATTGTTGGGAGCACATGGATTGCTTCCTGCATGGGAAAATAGCAGCCAAAAATTCATTGAAGTTTGTAATTCACAGTCAACGTTATAGTCAAAAACAAAATTCTTGTCTCTTAACAAAAAACACAGACAAAAGAGAAAATCCCCCAAATTCCTTTTGACAAATTATTGCTTCTGAGCTCTTTTTCTTCCTAACATCCTTTATATCTGTGTATGAGAATATATCATATCTGTACTACGGTACTTGTAATGTATCAAATTGAGCTGATTCTCGCAGTATTTGAAGCAACTTATGCAGCTGCAAATTGAAAGACTCAGAAAAAATTCTGAGTCTTGAACGCGATTCTGGTGCCATGCTCTAACCACTGAGCTACCATTTATATCTCTAATGATGCAATGTGATTTCTTCTATATCAATATCTAGATTTATGTTACGTTTCCTTCTACTTAATATACTAATTGCAAGACTGCCACATATATATCAGGAGCAAGGGTTGACATAACAAGCAGTAACAACAGTCTGGTCGGATAAAACTGCAATTTAGTGTTGGAAATCTGTAAATTCCCCTTTTCCTCTCTTCCTATATTCTTTTCCCTCTATTTCCCTCGACACAATGATTTCTAGTTTCCAGTGAGCTCACTAACCATTAGGTTGTCTTGTGGGATGAACGGCTTTGATGTCCATATGAGCCCACAGCAGATTTATTACGATTTTCTTCTCCCCGCCAGTAAACTTATTGACTTTACGTATCGACCGGGCCCTCCTCGTCCAGTCCGTATAATACAGGTAATCGCCAAACACTGTGACAGCGAAGGGATGTTGGGATGGAATCCTTGCTACCAGTCTCCTGTCCGAGCCATCCAGCGACATAGACTCTATTGTCTTGACTTTTGCGTCCACCCAGAATACTCGATCAATGTTATAGTCAATAGTCAATCCGTTAACCCAGCCAATATTGGTGTTCACGAGGACTTGGCGGGAACTTGCAGCACCGTCCATGCTTGCTCGTTCAATACGTGCGTTGTAACCCCAGTCCGACCAGTAAACGTACCTGGATCGAACAAGTATATTTAAGTATATACTAGAGAGTTTGCCTAGTAGAGAAGACGCTGGTGGAAATTTCGTGTCTCTCTCCTTTGACACAGGAAGACCATGTAAATAATCTACCTGAATACTTACTTTCTAAATGGATCCACAGCAATTGCACGAGGATCATCCAGTCCCTCAGAATACAAGACCATTCTATTACTGCCATCAAGTTCAGCCACTTCGATAAAATTCAACGTTCCGTCAGTCCAGTACATCTTTCGTCCAATCCAATCGACTGCTATAGCGTCTGGAACGCTGACGTTACTTACGATATCTTCAATTGCTAGTTGAAATAGTTTTAAAAATTTTCGTTAGACCTCCTCCAGGATAAGGTATTATTCCAGGTTTCAGAAATAGTATATTTTAAAGTAATATCCTATACTTATTAATAATCCATAAGCTCAGCAACTGCAGTAGTTTGAAACCCCCATCAAATACGACCGCACCCATTTCGAAGTTCTAGTACTTTGAAATAAAAACAAACATAACAAAAAGAGTATAAGATGTCGTGTCAAATATTCGTCACTGTATTCTGCTACGCCTCGGCATTTATTCCACTCGGATTTTGAAACCCCAATAGAATACGGCAACTCGTATTTGAAACATTACTTCATTAAGGTGACTACTTACTTTTGAACGTTCGATTTGAGCTCACGATGTGCGCGCGCTCAAAAAAGGCTGAACAATCTAAAAGATTTTATTGAAGAACCATACGCGTTTTGGGCTTCAACAGGACAAAACCGTCAGATTTTCCACGGGACTCTATTTTTTAATAGCTTATTTGAATGAACTCCTAAAAATCTAAGTTATATCAACATTTTAGAAAAAGTTAAATATTCTAACACATGAAAAAATAGATTTTTGATAGATTTTTGGGAATTTTGTTCGACTTTATGAGATTTTATAAGAGCACCTAAACTACAAAATATGACAAATCAATGTATCTCTTTGTCTTTTTGTCGAAAATATCCACGTATTATTGTAGAATGATTGACTAGCCCTCATTCGTGCAATAATACAGTCTGGAAATAACTATTACCGTATTTATAGTACACTCAACAAAATTACTCGACTCTGATTGGTCGAGAGGAGTACAATTATAGCGTTAATTGTACTCCGTAGGAGTACCGAATTAAGTCGCTATAGCAACACGGCCAAAACAATGTCAAAACAATTATTTTCTATCATTTTGTACTTAAAAAACATATAAATAAAATTTTAAAGCCGTAAGAACTCATCTTGTTTATGCATTTCAGTTGCGCGATGGACTGAAAATCGGCCGCCAAATAGACAAAGATGAACGGCGTCGCTTCGCATTTTTTACTGAAATTTTGTTGAGTGAACTATAAACAAAAAATCGCACGATCTTCTCGTACAATTTGGAACACTCGTAATGTTTTGAAAGTTCTTTAATTGCACTCGCCTAAAGGCTCGTGCAAAAGACCTTTCCCGAATTCGCTTGGATGACCACGAAACAATGGTTTCAAGTCGAGGTTCAACTTGATGAATAAAAGAATCAAGTTCAGTCTCGACTTCAAGCCATTGTTTCGTGGTCATCCAAGCGAATTCGGGAAAGGTCTTTTGCACGAGCCTTTAGGCGAGTGCAATTAAAGAACTTTCAAAACATTACGAGTGTCTATTAATTTCCAAATTGTACGAGAAGATCGTGCGATTTCCTATACGAATCTTTTATTTTTATCACTTCATTTCGGATAATCAAAGTTTTAAAAAAAGCTTAATATTTTTTCCAAAAGTAGGCAGTCACCTTAAGAAGTGCATCTTTAAAATCCCCATATATCTTGATAGACCTTTTCACCGATACGGCGGCCATCTTGAATTCTATTGTTTTAATCAAGACATTAATTTAAACGAGGGGGCAACTATTGGAAAATTTATAAACTGCACATTTTTTTTTTACGCTTACCCCATCGGCATCCAATAATTCAAGATGGCCGCCGTCTCATTAAAAAGGACTTTTTCTGACCAAACCACCTACCTGTTCCATCAAAATTTGCTCGGTGGATTTTTTTCGCTTTTGTATCCGTCCAAAAAATTTTGCCTGTCTTGAAGTCAAGGTCCAAACCGACAACGCCCTTTCTGTTGGTGATAACACTGTAAGCTGACGAACCATCAAGAGTCATTTTACGAACACTGGTCACTGATGAATACATGAGAGATGGTTCAGGACCTGAGGAGATAGAAAACTTATAACTTAGATCAATTTAAAAGTGTACTAGTAAATTCGTAATCAACTCAACCAAAACACAGATATTTGAAAGTTATGAAGGAAATATAAAAACAGATAGAAGTTGAAGTGGGGGTGGGGCTCAAGAGCTCAAAAAACAACGAAAAGGAAGGAAGGAAGGAAGGAAGGAAGGAAGGAAGGAAGGAAGGAAGGAAGAAATTTTGATAAAAGCTAATAATGAGTTAAAATTGTCCATAGATAGAGAGATGACACATGGAGGCAGCACCACCACGTGATTGCAGCCATGACCGTACATGAGAAAGAATTCCGTTTTCGGGGGAAACTACTCCACTGTTGAGAATCCTGTCATGGCTGCCTCCACGTAATGGTGCAAAGCCTCTATTGTTGAGATACCCACCTGTGGCTCTACAAGTTCTACGGTCTGGTTCCAACAAATGGCCTGGCTGGCAGACACACTTGTGACTTCCTTTAGTGTTCTCACATAAATGACTACATTTACCATACTCCAAGCACTCGTTGATGTCTGTGAAGAAAGGAACAAAGAGAGACCATTGGTTGCCGTGAAAGACAAACTCCAGGCTGCGGTGAACACCTTTCGTGCTGCCCATTCATTCAAGATAAGACTTCCCACGTTTGTCAACAACAAAACCAACAACAACAACAAAAACACACGCAGGAAGTGACGTATCTGCGCGTACTACTATCTAAGCTATAAAATAAAGTGGTTCTTGACAATACCTTCACATACGCGACCATTGGACTGAAGCTGATAGCCCTCTCTACAGCTGCAGTTGTAACCAATATTAAGGTCATGACAGAAATGATCACAGTGACCGTTACTGTCAAGACATTCGTTGATATCTGTAAAAAGATTAGATCGTTTTCGAATTAGTCAAGTTGATTACGAACTCACTTACTCAGAGTTAACCTCATATCAGTGTCTAAATATTCACAAATGCCAACGGTAAAGTAAAGAATGCACAACTTCAACAATGCAAACACTTTGAAATTCCACGGACCTATACGAAATCGAGGCTAGCCCTGTTCAACAGAGAATTCGAAACTGAAGTATCACGTGGGAATATCATACAAAAACAACTTATATTTGAAACATTACCGGGTTTTCTGTTGTCCTACTTTTCATTTACAACACGTACCCGGAACGGTGTTCCCGTATCCCGTATAGTCGCACCGTCTTTTCCTAAGTCGTATAGCTACGCATTGTGATTGGCTATAATTCACATGAGAAGATGCGAAAGCCATCTCAATGTTACGGCATGTAGTACCTTATTACGCCCTGCAAGTCGGTACCGTAACACTGTTTTTGTATCATCACTCTATAATCCCATATAAGCAACTATTGTATTATTTTTTAATTCTCTTTCCTGTCCAAATTAAAGATTAATTGAACGTTTCCATTCGCATTCTTTCGAGGGAAAACTATGACTTATGGAATCAGTCTTGCATAGTTTGGGATGATATAATCAATCTGTAATTGGACTATTAAATGTCGGTCCAATTTGGAAATAATTGAGTTCAAAATATTCCTCCGACTGCCGACTTGGACTCGGCCTATCGGCCTCTTACAATTTTGTCAGTCCTCGGAATTTTTTTCGTCCAATTGTTTCTAAATTGGACAGCATGTATAGTCCTATTACCTATACTTATTCATGCAAAAACTACTGTTAGTAAAAAAGATTCAATTACTTACTACACCGCATGGGCTCGTCCTCCGCGTTAGGACAGTCATTATTGCCATCACACACCTGGTCTTTTGGAATACAGACCGATGTCAAGCCGCATTCAAACTGGTCTGGCGTACATGGCACTGATGGAGCTGTAAGAACAACCATAATACTGTTGAGTTATATGGTTAAGAATGATATAAATAATGAACTTACAAGGAAATGGTGTATTTTAACAGTGTGTCCTCTTATTCTATCTTCGTGAATAGACCTTTTTCGAATTCGTAAAATACTGCATGTTTAACCTTGATAAAAAACTCATTTAGGCCCCGTGCACACTATGCCGGATAAATTTGAATCCGAATTTTTATTTATTCGGTTTCATTTCGAAAATTCGTTTTCGGTGAAGAATTGTTCCGGATTCGCCCGGACTAGTGTGGACGGTAGGCCTAAACGAATAAATAAAAATTCTGATTCAAATTATCCGGAATAGTGTGGACGGGGCCTTACTCAGGGTTCGCCTAGTTTCAGCTTCAAAGTTTCCACTTCCAGGAATACCAACGACAAAGTAAAGAACGAACAACTTCAACAATTCAAACAATAGGAAAATCTACAGATCTTAAAAGGAACACGTGAATATTCTACACAAAATCGAGCAACAAAGATTTCGAAACTGGATTATTCTTAGTGAATTTTTTAAAATGATTTATTTTCTAACAGTCTGTTTACACATGTACTCACCACATCGCTGCTCATCAGATCCATCTGAACAATCACGTCTTCCATCACAACGTTTTCTACTTTCAATACACTTGATGCGACCACTTGAGCAAGCGAACTGGGAGCTAGTACAATTGGAAATATCTGGAAAAAGAGCAGAGGAAATCTCAATCTTAGACCACGTGGGTCGTTAGAACTCTTAGATATATTTTTTCATCAGGTCCTTATAAACTTGCGATTTTTGCAGCAGTTTGAGGTGGTCAAGAATTGTAAAGGATTGATATTTTGGGCATCGAGATTACCTAGATAAAGATCTCTTTAGAAGTATTGCTTACTATCAATCACGTGACTTTTTGGAGTTGACTGGGGGGCAAACAAGCGGTTGACTGNTAAGGTCATGACAGAAATGATCACAGTGACCGTTACTGTCAAGACATTCGTTGATATCTGTAAAAAGATTAGATCGTTTTCGAATTAGTCAAGTTGATTACGAACTCACTTACTCAGAGTTAACCTCATATCAGTGTCTAAATATTCACAAATGCCAACGGTAAAGTAAAGAATGCACAACTTCAACAATGCAAACACTTTGAAATTCCACGGACCTATACGAAATCGAGGCTAGCCCTGTTCAACAGAGAATTCGAAACTGAAGTATCACGTGGGAATATCATACAAAAACAACTTATATTTGAAACATTACCGGGTTTTCTGTTGTCCTACTTTTCATTTACAACACGTACCCGGAACGGTGTTCCCGTATCCCGTATAGTCGCACCGTCTTTTCCTAAGTCGTATAGCTACGCATTGTGATTGGCTATAATTCACATGAGAAGATGCGAAAGCCATCTCAATGTTACGGCATGTAGTACCTTATTACGCCCTGCAAGTCGGTACCGTAACACTGTTTTTGTATCATCACTCTATAATCCCATATAAGCAACTATTGTATTATTTTTTAATTCTCTTTCCTGTCCAAATTAAAGATTAATTGAACGTTTCCATTCGCATTCTTTCGAGGGAAAACTATGACTTATGGAATCAGTCTTGCATAGTTTGGGATGATATAATCAATCTGTAATTGGACTATTAAATGTCGGTCCAATTTGGAAATAATTGAGTTCAAAATATTCCTCCGACTGCCGACTTGGACTCGGCCTATCGGCCTCTTACAATTTTGTCAGTCCTCGGAATTTTTTTCGTCCAATTGTTTCTAAATTGGACAGCATGTATAGTCCTATTACCTATACTTATTCATGCAAAAACTACTGTTAGTAAAAAAGATTCAATTACTTACTACACCGCATGGGCTCGTCCTCCGCGTTAGGACAGTCATTATTGCCATCACACACCTGGTCTTTTGGAATACAGACCGATGTCAAGCCGCATTCAAACTGGTCTGGCGTACATGGCACTGATGGAGCTGTAAGAACAACCATAATACTGTTGAGTTATATGGTTAAGAATGATATAAATAATGAACTTACAAGGAAATGGTGTATTTTAACAGTGTGTCCTCTTATTCTATCTTCGTGAATAGACCTTTTTCGAATTCGTAAAATACTGCATGTTTAACCTTGATAAAAAACTCATTTAGGCCCCGTGCACACTATGCCGGATAAATTTGAATCCGAATTTTTATTTATTCGGTTTCATTTCGAAAATTCGTTTTCGGTGAAGAATTGTTCCGGATTCGCCCGGACTAGTGTGGACGGTAGGCCTAAACGAATAAATAAAAATTCTGATTCAAATTATCCGGAATAGTGTGGACGGGGCCTTACTCAGGGTTCGCCTAGTTTCAGCTTCAAAGTTTCCACTTCCAGGAATACCAACGACAAAGTAAAGAACGAACAACTTCAACAATTCAAACAATAGGAAAATCTACAGATCTTAAAAGGAACACGTGAATATTCTACACAAAATCGAGCAACAAAGATTTCGAAACTGGATTATTCTTAGTGAATTTTTTAAAATGATTTATTTTCTAACAGTCTGTTTACACATGTACTCACCACATCGCTGCTCATCAGATCCATCTGAACAATCACGTCTTCCATCACAACGTTTTCTACTTTCAATACACTTGATGCGACCACTTGAGCAAGCGAACTGGGAGCTAGTACAATTGGAAATATCTGGAAAAAGAGCAGAGGAAATCTCAATCTTAGACCACGTGGGTCGTTAGAACTCTTAGATATATTTTTTCATCAGGTCCTTATAAACTTGCGATTTTTGCAGCAGTTTGAGGTGGTCAAGAATTGTAAAGGATTGATATTTTGGGCATCGAGATTACCTAGATAAAGATCTCTTTAGAAGTATTGCTTACTATCAATCACGTGACTTTTTGGAGTTGACTGGGGGGCAAACAAGCGGTTGACTGGGGGGCAACTAGCGGATGCTAAGTCAAAACATATCAAAATAAGTCCTCAAACTATTGTATTTGACTATTTTCACGACATCAAACCAGAAAAAAAAAAAAAGAGATCAAAACAACCTCCAGGATTCTATAAGCCATCAAAAAAGAGCTATTACCGGAAGTGACGTCTATTGATAGCAACCTATAAGGCAAAATTTATTATATTTTCAAACATCGCAAATTGCTGCAAAAATCGGCCGTGTAAATAGATAAAATGTAAGGGGTAAAGGTAATTTATTTCAGACTGCAGAGAGTGGTGACCCTATTCTTCAGAGCTAAGGGCTCGTGTTAAAGCGTTTGCATGTCAGTGCTCCCTTTCACTCCCTCAACTATCAGTTCTACTTATAACGGGTATTTAACTCTAGACCTGATTAGAGAGCAGAGTTGTCAATAAAATTTTTGGTAGGCGGTTATGAAATTAAAATAGGCGGCAAACTGAGGTTGTATACGAGGCATACTTGTCACCAGTCTCACTCTTCTCACAAAAATGATAGATGGCGGACAACGAAGTTTCGATTGCGTTGCAGTTTTCATAGTACAGCAACAAAGATTGGGTTAAAATTTATTTTAAAGATAAAGCACTTAAATCAAGATTTACAATTACATTGTGAAGTGCCTGAGTAGGCGGCCGAATTAGCAAGAGTAGACGGCGGAATCTGCCGGTTGCCGGCTTCTATTGAAAACCCTGGGAGGAGTCCAAACAGACATGGAGATCCTGGGGATTCAACCTTGGGCCTCTGTCTCCGAATGTTGTGCACTAACCAAGTGAACTATCCCTATTCCTAGATCCAATACTTACGGCAGTTTAATTCATCGCTGCCATCAGAACAGTCATCCTCTCCATCACATCGCCAGTGTCCCAGGATGCATTCCTTGTTCTTACACTTGAACATCCCACTTGCACACGTTTTGAGTGAAACTGGAGGGCAACTAGTTTCGTCATCGCCATCCGGGCAGTCGCGATCGCCGTCACATCGCCATGACGACCGGATACATTTCTTAGATAATCCTTGACATGTGTACTCATTTGGGGGACAAGTCTTAGCAGCTAAGGAATTCAATATCAAGAATATTTTGTGCTGTTGGACTTAGTTTAGAAGGATGGGAGGAAGAAGGAAAGGGAGGGAAGGAATGAAAAAGAAATGATAAAGGGAAGGAATGAAGGAAGTTGGGAGAGAGAGAGGAAGAGAGGGGAGAAGGTAATTAAGGAATAGACGAATGCAGTAAAGGAAGGAAATAAGTTATGGAGTACATGCCAGCCTTCTAGAGAGGTAAAGAAAAAATGTTCACTTACAGCATTGGCTGGGGTTCTCATCACTTCCATCAGGACAATCATTATCACCATCACACACCCATCTGGATGAAATACATTGGCCACTACTGCAGGTAAATTGACTCGGTGAACATGTATGCACATCTACAAAAAAAATGAGTTACTATCATGAACTAACAGAAACATATCTTCTTTAGTGTGTTCCTATTTGATGTAGATCCCTTTTCAAAACAAAACAAAAAACCAAAAAAAAAAAAACAAAAAGAAGCTGATAGCAAACTTTAGATATTCTGATTGAAATTGAGTAACCAAGCACAAAATAGTGCGAGTAGAGACTATGGGGAAACAAAAGAATAATTACGATTATGCTATTGTTTCCCCAAAGCCTGGACTTCAAATGTCAACTAGTCTTGGAATAAAAGATGCCAAGGAAAGGGTAATAATTATGTTGCAAAGACAATGGATATGAAAAAGATTATACTCTCAATCATACTCTCAAGTGAGTCAAGCATAAGTAAAAAGCGCCAACGTTTTAGCAAAAAGAGAAACTTTAGAAACTAATAATCCCAGGGGGTGTACTTGGGTGGGTAACATGATGGGGGGGGGGGGGGGGGGGTCTGACGGGGCTTCATATTGCAACCCAAAAAATACTCAAACCTGAAATTTTACACCCAAAAAAATACATAGCATCCAAATTTCTGATCCAAAAAAAATACAAGACTAAAATACTTCAAAATTCAGTTTATGGAACTCACGCCTTGCTGAAAAAAATAAAATAAAACAAAAATTTTTCGGATACAAAAATCGAACTCAGAGATGTGACAACCCAAAAAAATGCAGGTTTCATTTCGAGACCTAAAATAATATGTGGCTGGTCTCTTGACCCAAAAAAATACTGGGAACGGAAATTGTCAACCCAAAAAAATGTCGGGCCTCCCCATCATGTTACCCACCCGAGTACACCCCCTGGGCTAATAATGTCAAGTTTCATGCATGAAACTTTCAAGCAACAGCAAAAAATCAAGAATTGCCAATGACATTTTCAATTCCTATTCAGTGATATTTTCAAGTGAACTTACGGGTATTGCAAATCTTTGGGTCTTCGTCAGAATTATCTCCACAGTCGTCATGCTTGTCACATTTCCATAATGCTACTACACAGTTTTTGTTTGCACAGGCAAATTCATTTGGTCCACAAGTTATGTTTCCTACAAACACAACAAGACATACAGCAATTCAATCTTAAATAAGATTAGAATTTTTCAAAATAAATGTCCATCATATTAACTTATTACATTTTGTATGACCCAATTAGTCAAGCCCTGACCCCACCATCCCATTTTATGCTCCACAAAATTTTTAACTCTGAGCCAGCACTAAAGGAATCTTAATTACATATAAATAAGCCTGCTATTTTTAAGTACAGACAGACAGACAGACTTCTTAAATTCGGTATCAAGTATTAGAATATACATAGACATTTTACCCAAATAAATGTATGAAGGCTATATATAGTTGTCGATTTATAGTATTAATTTCTATTATGTTATAATGAATTC
>NW_022258244.1:35817-48951 GCF_009602425.1 Actinia tenebrosa
ATTATTACTACCAATTTAAAGACGGATTTTGAACTTCCTTCTTCAAAGGAAACCACGAGACTACTCCAAACTGAAACATTTCTTTTCGAATTATTATTCCGTGCACAGCCACGCAAAACACATTCATATTAATGTTGTACTACCTTTTGTTTTTTGTCATTTACTTTGATGGTTATTGTTTGACATGCGAAGAGGAATTAACGCTACTAGCGCAGTTGTTCGACTTTTCTGGGGTTTTTTTCTTTTTTTCTTTTCTTTTTTTCTGGTCTACTGCGACAATATCTTGTTGCTATTATTATTGATAGAATATTAATCATAAAATAAGAGATATTTTTAAAACTAACGTAAACTCTGAGATTCTTTAGATTTTTCCGTGCCAACGACAAGTAAAGATGCGATAGTAGATTTTAACATTTTCGAAAGATGCGTAGTAGAAATCGCTTGCGATGTTTAATTCATGCTAAAAGCACATGGTTTTGTCTTCATTTCTGCTTCAGACAAATTGTTTCGATAAAGCTATGTATAATTAAAATGTCTCGTGGAGTACACAAACTAAAGTACTAGACCATGTGAAAAGAAAACAGGTAAATGACTGATCGGGTACTGAATTGTTCCTAGAACGTGCAAACTTACTTAGACTTAGAGAACTATACCAGATCCGAGTTTCTAAGGAAATAAAAATGTCATGAAAACATCCAAATCCTACGTAGTTATAATGGATAGTTGCTAGAGTGTGGGTGTTGATTTGACGTAAAACTGAATACACCTAGTATATTCCTAGTGGCACGCCACGGCCGGTGCGGTGTATCGAATAAATCGTAGTCAAAATCAGAATGAAAACTTAGTAAAAGCGTGTTTTCAATTTTTCTTATTCATGTTCTTGTTTTTACAAAGAATTTTCAAATGATTCTGCAAAGGCGGGAAATAAATTCATAAACGAAATAAAGCTTAACCATCACTATAAAGCTTATTGCATCATCAAGCGCCAAATTAATGAAAATATTCAAATCGTAAAATACAGACATGTGTAAGAAAAGCTACTAAAATAATTACTCCAGCTTATAAAAATTTCAAGGAATACGTATATTTTACGAAAGTAAAGTTCAGATATCGAAAGAATATTCTTTTAGTTTAGTTTTGTTTGAAAGAGCCACGACAGAAGAAACAACGCGTAAAACAGATCTCAGACACGATAGAATTTTCCCACACACATTTAATCGAATATTTAAAATAAATATTTCAAAGCATACGCAAGAATGGATTTCCTAAAAAAAGACGAAAAACATGAGAAAGGAAAGTAAAAATTATCTTCCCAACATGAAAGATGATATTTGATGCTCTCACTGATTTACTACAAATAGTCGCCGTGTAAATACTATGTTGGCGGCTTTCCAGAAATGTCTAAAAACGGCTTCGCGTCGATGGAAAATACTATGCGTAAAGAAAATATCATAGATTGAGTGGTTCAAAATCTAAATTTCGAACTTTTCGTTGGTATCATAGCAGTGCACATGAGTTCAAGTCGAAAACACGTGTTCGTTAGTTACTTGTACTCACTGGACTTACCGGCGGCATTCGTTGTACTACTAGTATATACGTTCAGGAGAAAAATCATCGCAAGAATTACCCCTAAGACCTTCATGACGGCCTTTGAATATGAAATTCTAGGTAAAGTAGTTCAAATGAAATTAAGTTTCTTTCAGGTTTTGACTTGATTCTAAGGTGGCAGTGTTTTACCGGTTCTTTGTTGTTGTAGTCTCGCCTCCTCTTCTAGTTGGATTCATTCAAGCGAAGCGTTTTTGTTGACAAGCGACCGCAAAGCATGTTCTACTTGTTGGCGCGAACCAATGACGCAACTTCCTCTCACTACTATTTGAAGATATTAGAGGAAATGTAGACAAAAGAGGTTAATTCCGAAAATGAACCCACGCTTTAAGCACTATATTTGCATTCTTCCCACGTGGAATTTTGGGAATTCTAATCACTGATAAAGGCAGTCCCGCCATTTCATGGTTTTCGACAGTCTTCGCATGGTCCCGCGAACAAATCATCTCATCCACTGCCAAAAAACGGAGGTTTTGTACATTGTACAAACTTGACGTAAGTTAATGTTTACTTACTTACGATAAACCTTTATGCTTTTTTCATATCTTACTCATTTAAAAGTTATTTGTATGCAATTGTTAATTTGCTGCGCCAAAATGGTCTTGGCAAAATCAAACAAATATGCGCCTTTTTGTACTTCAAAATCAATTTATTTGACCAAAAACGTCGAGAGCCAATAGGGGGCTTGCAAATTTTCCCGCCATTTTATGAGTCATCATCAACTGCCGATCATTCAAGCCATATAATAGATAGGTACGCTAAAATTATTGAATGGTTTAAAAAGGTTTGTAAATATTTGAAATTGCACAAATTCCGTCGGGATTAACTGATCAAATAAAAAGCAAGCAAACAAAAAAAAAAAAAAAACGTTAGTAAGTCTTAATAAAATTAATAATAATAATAATAATAATAATAATAATAATAAATGAAGTCTTATATATATTTAATATATGGACAATAGTGAATAGCTAGCGACAATTATTATCAATGAATGTAGATAGAACTTAATTTACAGTTTTAATATTGTAAATATATCTAGATAGGTTTTGTTTAGGCGGTCGGTCACAGCTAGCCCGCATGCCCGACTGAATGTGATTATGCCTAGGCATCCTTAAGTATACAACTGCCATAATGGTGATGATGATGATAATAATGATAATAACAATAATAATAGTAATAAATAATAATAATAATAACGATGATGATGATGATGATGATAATAAGTCAGTCCATGCATGATTAAAAGTGTGGGGGAAAAAAGATTAAAAGTGGTGCACCCATGAAAGATTGCACAGAAATTGATGACCAACCTCCATCCCCCTCCCCCAATAGCTAAAAACGTGTAGGAAACCCTGAATTAAGCAAACAGAGAAGTCTCAGTTCTCGTCACTCCTCCTTTGAAGAGCACTAGGAGAAGACCATACACACACACACTGAAGCTAACACACTAGACATATTTCAGTCCACGATATCTGTTGACAGTATTACTCATTGATGTAGCACAAGCTATACATTGTGTATGAGAATATATGAAATATATATTTGTACTACTGCGGTCGTAATGTATCAAATTGAGCTAATCCTCGCAGTATATCAAGCAACTTATGCAGCTTCAAATTGAAAGACTCAGAAAACATTCTTTTGAAAGAGGTTTCCAATACTGCTACAAGGCTCACCCTTGTTTAAGAGGTACTTTCACTCCTGATCAGAGTCGCCAAAATATAGCATAAATATCGCCTAGTTAAATAGGTTGTTACTCTTTGTTTCTTCCATCTCTTGTATTTAGAGATAGTACTGGATCCCTCATTCAATTTATCAGTTCACGCTCTTTTTCGTCATCGCTGTACTGCCCCTAAGTTGTCCAACCTTAATAAATTGCACAGAACTACATCATCGTCAGAGTCATCATTGTATACCAGCCCATCATCACCACTAAACTTTTCGCTTTTTATTAGATTTACGCAAAGCTAATTGGACGGGGTTGATTTTAAGTCTTACTAAATAGTGGCTTTCAATTGGTCATTAAAGATTTATTCGCCCACTATGTATCAGTTAGGCTGTGGCTCCCCCAGACAACTTGATCCGAAAGCCTTGCGAACAAACATCTTTTCCGCCAATAATGACAATGTGCGTAGGCTAAGTTTATAAATTCGAGAAAGAAGAAGCATGAGAAGAGACCGTCATTAAACTATTTTAAAAAAAAAAAAAAAAAAAAAGCCGTGAAATCTTTTTCTGGTAAAATAGGAATATAGTTGTGAAAAAGAAATTTAGTATTATGACTGCATGTTGGTAAGATTTTTTCCGTTCTTTCTTTTTGTGTGTCCCTGTGTCTATCTTTCTCTTTTTCTCTCTTTCCTCATCAAATCTTGCCAATTGTGAATAATTATCGATCAACCGGAGATAGTGTCTACAAATAATGCAAAATATATCATCAATCTTATATCTATCTACCCGCTCACAAAGGTGATTGGCTTTCTGATGCAATCGGTACTATTTATCGAACGCATTTTATCTTCCTTTCGTCATTTATGCGTGTCACTACCAGCCACGCATTGACGCAGCCTTGAAACAATATTTAGATTCGCTGGGGAAGAAATCGTAGTGAACCGTTCTGCGCTGGTAAAAAAAAAAAAAAAAAAAAAAATGGCCTGTAATTCTCACATGCTTGGATTATAAGTTATAGTTGACTGTCAAAAAGTATTCCAATTGAGTGTGAATGGGCACGCAACAGCGTTCTATCCTCTTTTGTGATTCTAGTTGCAATAAAAGAAAAGAAAAGAAAGGAAAGAAAGAAAGAAAGAAAGAAAAATTAAAAAATATTCTATGGACTAGATTTTCACATCTTCTAAATTAACAGTGGTAAATTTGCCGCATGTTCGCGTTTCATTTCTTATTGAAATATTGAAGATGGTTTCAATTATCGTAGCATGTCATAGCAGGATAAATGGATTTGCCCTAGGGGAAGAGGGACGGACTTTTGTCGCCAAAAAAATTCAGAAAATCCTCCGAGCCAATCACATAACACTTCCGGCGTCATGGCTCTTCAATAGCTTCCGCTCGTTCTTATCCAATCAAATGGGCGTTAAAACGTAAATCTCCCAATCACATCGTTTAATTACCACAAGACTCAGCGTTTCAGATTCGATCCAAGTAAAAACTAAACCACTGAACCACGTGCTAACTACTGCTAATAATATTTACAAACACTGTGCTGTATGTTGTATGAATTAATACAGACATTACAGCAAAGAGGAAATAGTGACGTAAGCTGGGAAAAGTTGGAGTGATCACGATTCATACTTCCTACCACATGTTACTATTATTTCCTTCAGCTTCAATGATTCAAGTTCCCGTGTTTACATTGAACACGTCTTCCGCATTCCTGTTTTTTTTTTTTTTTTACTTCTAATTTTAACTCTTGAAACAAGATCGATACTGACTTGTAATCATACCAAAATTACTTTCTATGTTTAGCTTTAACATATTCCATCGTCTTAAAACCGCGTAAAAATAGAATCATATAAAAAATGAGATAATACTTTGCGTCAGATGTCATTAGAATTGAAGTGCTTGTCTGAGACGGATTTCAATTCATTGGGTAAATAGAACATACTTTAAAAGTACACTACACGCCATCTAAAATATGGTTAGAGTGCTACTTGACTCAAAAACCATTGCATGTAGAGCCAGCACCAGTATTCAGTTTTAAAATGTCAATTCTTTTCATAAATAGTAAATATCTGTTAGCCGACGAGAGGACATTCAATATCATTTTTACACAACAAAAGAAGCTATGAATTATTATAAAACACTTCAAAAGTACACTACACCCCATCTATAATATGGTTAGAGTGCTACTTGACTCAAAAGCCATTGCATGTAGAGCCAGCACCAGTGTTCAGTTTTAATATGTCAATTCTTTTCATAAATAGTAAATATCTGTTAGCCGACGAGAGAACATTCAATATCATTTTTTACACGATGAAAGAAACTATGAATTAATTTCAAGAAAGTGAAGTATTCGTTGAGCACTCATCCGGCTTTCATTTGTTTCCTATTTCATCTTCCATACTTCGTTACCATACTAACCGAAAACCGAAGAAGAAACCAAAGACGACGAGGAAGGAAGTGAAACTCGCCATTTTACATACATATATACATACATAATCTTTATTTGAACACGGATGTCTCGTCATACAAAATGTTCTTCCTAAGAGCTGTGTTAAAACTTATAATAGAATAATAAATATAAATTGTATAGCTAGAAATAAAAATAAAATTATATAAATGTATATATATAACTTATGAGATATAAATAATTGGAAATGTCAAAAATATTCAATATTCAGCGGTTATTAAAATATGGAAACATCAAAGGTCTTTTCAAGGATAAGCTGCTAACCCTGAATTATTAGTTATAGAGTCTGGCATTCTTCTCCCATTTTTATTTGACCAGACCTGTTTTCGTTGAAGACGCGCTAGGACTGTCCCCGCTTTATTTGCGATCATTTGTTCAATGGGATTGCAATTCATTTCCCTTTCGATTTAGGAGTAAAAATGAAAAAAGCTCTTGAAGATCTCAAGTAGTTGGCAGAAAAAGATTATTAAAGGCCATTAAAAATATGATAGATTACTAACCATTCTTCCCCTTCAACGGGAGCTCAAACTGAGACAAAATATGATGAAGGGATCTCCCACCCCGGGCTCGAACTCTATGATCTGGCGCCATAGATACATTGTCAGTAAATCTACTTAAGTTTTAAATAATTTTGCCTCTACTGAAAGAAACATTTAGGATTTTCAATGGAATCTTTTTCTAGAATGTAACCCCTACGTGGGTATAATGAAGTGACATTAATATTGGAGATCAAATGTTGTTGTAGCTATAAAACTAATTCCGGGCTGATTGATTCAACCTCACCTGCAGGTATTACTAAAACGAATAACCGGCATCGCTTTATCGCGCACCCGTCGTCTCAGTTACGCTACGCAATCGTACACAATTTCGTCATATACTGATAGCCCTCATTTCTTACTGCGCATGCTCGACGAATAATATTTTCTCAAGCACTCGCAGTAAGAAATAAGATGACATTGAATTCTATATCGATAGATATAATTATCCTTTGATCGTATAGTTTTCTCGATATTTTTTGAAAAGACTTAAAAATATTATGACGAAGATTTTAAAATGATATGAAATGCGTCAATGCTTCGAGACAAATTGTCTGATAACGAGAACGTTCTAAATCATATTCAGCTGGCGCATTAAAGTGTGCATGTCTCCAATAAATGTAACCTCATTTGCCAAGTAATGCGTAGTCGTTTTTTTCTTTGATTCTGTTGATGTATCCGGACACGTTTTTCTTTTATTTGGATGACGTAATCCAGACACACATTTAAGCTGACGTAGGTTATTATAGTGGTTTTTTTTTTACAGCGCTTCTCAATTACGCGCGCGAAATCGTGAACAATTTTTAATAGAGTTTTGGTAGTCTCCAATCAAAGTGTTTCCCAGCATTGTCGGAATTAAAAACACAAAGCTTTTAAGGCACCTGCCTATGGAATGTCATGGAAACGCATTGATTGGCGTTACCAAAACCTACTTCGTCCCGAGGGCAAATTGTACGATTTCATGACATGATTGAGAAGCGCTGTAATCCGTGAAAAAAAAGTACGCATAATAGTTAGTAATACTAGATCCTAAACCCATTGTTTTCTTTTTTTTCTTTTTTTTTATCAACTAGTACTAACTAAATTTTTTTTTTTTTTCACGGGTTAAATAAGATAACTCTATTAATATATTAAGCATCCCCAAAGGAGATCCAATTTATTTTTATCAAGACTAATGGATATTTACCAAAACTGCGGTAACAATAATTCATACCATTTATTTTGCTAACCAACAATTGATTGTAAAGATGTAGTTAATATAAATAGCCAACAAAAAGGTATCTTTAAAAACGTGCACGTTCAAAACAGGCAACCCAACATCTATAATTTTTACAAAGAACACCGTCACCCACTGCGCAAAGCTTCATGTGCCATCTTCTTTATGGGCCAGGCCATACGAAAAGCTCCTAGTGCATTGTGGTTATGTTGTTGGTATTTTTAAAGACTATCAAAAAACAATACGTTTACCTTAGAAATACCGTGATCGTTAACTCGGGATTCGTTATTCCAAGAGTGACATTTAATCGCTAATTTCCTCTTTTAAAATGCTAATAGAGATGAGGAAATTTTTAAAAAATTATTCAAGACTATTTAATCGTCGATGAAATACCTAAAGAAAGTGGTTTTATCTCGACTCTGCTCTGTGTGATGATCTCCATCTAGCTATTGTTCCGTTCTATCGTTGTGGCTTTTAGTTCAATAAAGATTTAACACGAGCTTTGTTTTGGGCTATTGAGATTTCATTCACAGGTTCTTACGTCGGTTAAATTGTATTTCATCGATGATAATATATTAAACAGAATATTACCAGGCCATTTGGACTGTATCTTCTCGTGTTGAGAATATCTTACAAGTTGTTCGCTAATTTTTCTCGTAAGATATATATCACCTCAACACTTCGCGCGGCCATTAATATCCTCTATATTCTCCATCATTAATGATGTTTGCCGCGGCAGGACTACCACTAATCTACTCCTCGGCTTTAGGGACATTTGATTATTAATATCCCTCCTAGCCATGGTATTACTCAACTGTCAAGTGAACATGAACTATAAAGCACCGTTTACACTAGCGAGTTTTGCTGCGATTTTTTCGGATATTCTGTCCATAATAAATAATGGTACAGATTTACTTGTAAAGTTTTTTTCAGGATACCAAGATTTTCCTAGACGAATGTCTCTTTTGAAGGATGAGACAAAAGATTTTATATTTCTGAAAATTGCCACAAAGATCGCAGCAAAAATCGCTGCAAGAATCGCCAGCGTAAACGGGGCTTAACCACAACGCTTTCTTTTACTCTCACATGAACAAATCAATTAAGTTTTGTAGCATTGTTTTGTTGGCTTTAATTATTCTAATAATATATCAATTATACAATGATTGATTGAAGTAATAACTATGTACAAGTGAATTCTGTCCATTATCATTATTATTAATTAGTGCTAAATTTATTTAAATCTGTTGAAAGATTTGTACGTATAGAACACTTGTGTTCACGTTTAAAGCGATTGTTAAATATTTCGCTAAACAATGTGATTTAAATAAGGTAGAAGGATAAATTTTGTTGTTCTCTGGGACAGAGAGCAGAGATAAACTTGTATCTTCCCACTCCTTCCATAACCCACGCCTGTAGCCAACCTCTTTCCCTCCCCATTTCGCTCTTTTACACGGTTGAACCACTCACCCCTTCTCTACACTATGATTGACTAGCTTATAGAGGCTTTGCACCATCACGTGACGGCAGCCACGTCAGATGGCAGGAACAATACAACTTTTTACATGAGAAAAAATTCAAGTCCAGAGAGTAATGGAGTTTTATCGTTCTGCCATCAAATTACAGGCATCCCAAGCTGTATTTTGGGCGCCAGCACATGATGGTGCAAAGCCTCTATTGAGTGTGCGGTGCGGTTGAATCCAAAAGGCTCCCCTCCCAACACCCCCCTAAATGTATGGCTCTTATGTGGAATGCGGAATTTATTTCAGTGCCATGGCGTTGCAGTGTTATCTAATACCCCATTCACACCTAAACGTGTTTAGTTAAACTGTTTTCATTAGGGAAAAAATGGAGAAACTAGAAACCTACAATATAATGAAACAGAGCAAGACAAAGGATAGTTTACATACATTATTTCACCAAAGATTGTGCAATGTTCGTAGATAGTTTTTCAAACCTGCTTAGTTAAACCACTTTGAAACATGTTTAAGCCTTGGTGTGAATGAAGTATAAGACTATTCGCCCATGAACGCTTCCAATTTAAATAAAAAATCCCGCATTTTTCAAACTAATTCTATGTAATTAATGAAGCATATTTTATACAAACGCAATGGAACTAAGCTAAATGGAGGCTAGCCTGCTACGTCTGCGTAGGAGGCTAAAGGAGGCGAGACAGTCTCAAAACTCAACTTTTTTCATACAGGAAGTTCAGGTGGTTGTCGAGTTAGGCCACTTCCGGTCCAAAGTCTTCATACAATGGGTCATTCATGGATATGTCATTGTAGTACGCTGCTCTTAGACGGGAGCGACGGTAGAACTTCTTCCAGTAGATTGCAGCCCCGACTATTATCAAAACACCCACAACACAGGCAAAGGCGATACCTACGGCCACTCCAGCTGATATGTGACTATGACCAGATTCTAAAAACCAAAACAAAATAAAATCAGGAAATCTGGTATCATGGTCCACGGAACTCTGCACACAGGTAGCCCAAACATAACCTATTTTCGGTTAATATTTATTTAGTTTAAACCTGCTAATGCTCTATAATAAATCCTGCGCTCTGATTGGCTGAGCTACAAGTGGTCTACAGTGATATACCAATTGTATAGAAAAGTGTCGGTTTTAAAAACCAAAACAATGGCGGCTTACCCAAATTTTGAACCTAACTTCAAAAATCTTTTTATCCATTTCTTTGACAGATTAGTAGGTTTAGCCAAGAGAGCATAAATGAGAGAGGGAAACTTCTTAATAACACGCGCACCATGTAATATAAATTCCTGGTTGGGCTATATTTAGTAATCGGATGCAGTTTAAAGGGGCACTTGGATGAAAATGAATAAAAATTGGAAATGACTTTAAACTTAGTTAAACGTATCTGTACTACTCTTCTCAGTAGACCGAGGCAGCTGGAATTTTTTAATGGCCTTCGTAGCGTCTGTTATGTTATCCAGAAGTACATTTCAAATCGGCCACGTGATGCCAATGTTGTACCACGTGGACAAGTTTTTTACACCACATGATCAAAATTCAGTCAAGTTTTTTATCACGTGGTGTAAAAAACTTGTCCACGTGGTACAACATTGGCATCAAGTGGCCGATTTGAAATGTACTTCTGGATAACATAACAGACGCTACGAAGGCCATTAAAAAATTCCAGCTGCCTCGGTCTACTGAGAAGAGTAGTATGACCCCAATAGTGGCCAAGCAACATGTTTTCTTCACAGTCAAAAGTGGGGGATAAAAATTATCAATTTTAGTCAGCATCTTAATTGTGAGTAAATGACGTCATTTACTCAACCCTATTGTTATTTTCTTTTTTAACCTAAAATTTCTCAACTGCAAGTGCCTCCCACATAATCATAATTGAGTCATATTATCCTCAAATACTTCAATTTAATATTTGGACTTTGAAAAATTGGGGCGTTTTCATCCAAGTGCCCCTTTAAATGAGGTGAATAATTGTTTTAGTATAAATACACAGGTGATTCTTTCAAAAAAAAGAAAAACAGAAGATAAAAGACACATTTAAAATTAGGAAAAATTTTAATTGAAGTGACAAGCGCTGGCCGCCATTTTGGATTATCGCTGGAGGTGATTATCGTGTGATAATCTGAGTTTCTCGACCAATCAGCGCGCGAGATTTTCAATAATCACCTGTGTATTTATACTAAATTTGTGTATTTTTTCTCAGATCAGCCGGAAAGTCTAGGAGATACTTCTGAACAATTTCCTGCACTTTCCCGTTGTTCCAGTTTCATTGTTGGGCAGGAGGGAAGAGGAAGCAAAACTTTAAATTTCCCACTGACAATTAATAGCAGGTTTACAGGTTAGTCCTCATCAAAAGTCCAGGAAAAGATTTAAGTTACTTTGCAGTTTCTTTACCTCTTTTCATAGGATGGGCACCACCTGGCAGGGCTGTAGTTGGGCCTGTAGAGAAAAATTAAGATACTTCAATTTAAATATACACTATTAGCCACTAAAAAGCTGAAATCTTGTAAAATCTTTCAAAGCAAAATTCTGAGCACAATTCTGAGCAAAATTCAATGCTATAATTGTTTTGATTAGCCTTTTTTTCACAAAATTATGGATTAGCATTGATAGACCTATTTCAGTATCTATAGCCAATCAGATATAGAACTGTGAGAATGGAGGAAAAATAATAATTGGTGCCTGAAGAACCAATCAGATTGTTTTCCTAATGTTGAACTGAAGGGCAGACTACTAAAAGCAGAAATGAAGGCAATTACGCAAAATTTTCCATCACCAACTTTCAAAGGACTGCACTATTGCAATCAAAGTCATCGGGACATGACTCATCTCATCAAATCGAAAATTAGCAAATTGAGTTTGCAGTGTGTGGGAAGAAATCTAGGACAAAGAAACATGCCAAGGTTTATTACTACAATGACGACTAAAGGATTATGGAGCTGAATGACCAAGTAACATTGACTAATCTAAATGTTATTTTCAAAACAACACAATTAACAATTATTCGCCAAAGGTGAAGTGAATATCGGGGAGAGATATTTACCGAAAATAAAAGAAAATAAGAACAGATCTGGACATGGATTGAGATTTCTGTAATTTGTGTTTTCCTCATGTTTACTAACTATAATTTAAGTTACTAATGATGTGACTTATCACTGTCTTGAAGCACACCTGAGTATTTTTTTGATGGCTTGATAGAAGATCTTGAAGTATGGATGGGGCTTTGAGTAGGGGCTTTGGTAGAGGATCTCAAGGTACTGGAGAAACCTTTAGTAGGAACCACTTTTGTTGAAACAGTCTTATGAGATTCTACGAAGAGAGAGGATAGAAAGAAAGAAAATAAGAAAGAAAAGAAAGCTTTTTGAGTGCTAAACAAATAATCCTAGAAAACTATATGTGATGTTCTTGGAAGTTCCTTCAGCTACTAGGCGGGGTATCCCAGGAAGCTGATGGTGCAGGCACTTTCTCCATCAGTGTTATGTTTTAAGAGCATTCAAAACTAAAGCTACGTGGGTTAGGGGGAAACAGACTTCATGGAGATCCTGAGGCTGCACATTAACCAACTGAGCTACGCCTGCTCTGATAGGGCTAAGACTAGAGAACCTCATCCAGGCGGGGAAAAAAGTCACTGATACATGCATGCAAAATAATCTAGTCAAATAATATATTAAACTTTATATTATCAAATTATTGAATTTTCCGACCTGAATGATGTGTGGGTGAGTGAGTCCTTGGTCTAGTATTCGGGCTTGAATTTTTAGTGGTGCTTAATGATCCTACGAAATATAATTTTAAAATATATTTAAAAATTATTTTGTTATTAAATATATTTAATTGCGTCATTAACATAATGATAATAACACATGTACATGTGTGTGTGTTTGTAACTTCTTTGTTAACTTTATTGTTTAATAGGAGAAATTATGGAAAATAAATATTAAATAAAAAAATAAATAAAAAATAAACAAAATAAACAAAAGGAGATATTTAAAAATTATATCATATAAGTTAGACAAAAATTTTGTTTTATTTAAAAAGAAGTTTAGTAGTACTTAAAAAGATATAACTAGCTAAAAACTAGTGTGAGCTGCGTCGGTGTTTCTAATGAAACAGTAATGATGAAAAGGTAAATTATACACCGTGAAAAGAT
>NW_022258246.1:22238-42981 GCF_009602425.1 Actinia tenebrosa
GAAACATCATCTCTAGCTGGTAAGCCTGTACCCGCATAGTATCATGATTTAACATCAGGCGAAGGTCCCGGCGAGATTTCCGCGGTCCCACTCGCTTTTCCGATCCTGGAAAGTACTAGTCTTCCGGCGGCCGAGTTTCATTCCCCCTCCCCCCTCCCCCTTTCTCCGTGCCCTCTAGATTCTATAATAAAGCAGCCAGTCTATTCTTCAGTAATTAAATGTCGATCTGATTAGACTCGCAATGCAATGTCACTTATGTTCTCTATACAACATAAAGAATGCCAGAGTAAGAGTACCCTTTGTAGTTCATGTGACCGCTGTTCACAATATTCTTGATTGACGTCCAGCAAGAGTCGCTGTTGTAGCAGTTTATAATATCGCCACCGCTACAGTGGGGAGTAGAAACAGTTACACAACCCCAAGAGACCCGACCAGGGTGAAGGCCCATTTGAGAGCGTCCTTGGTTGTTAGCAGAGAAATAACCATAGTAACCAGTATTGTCTTCTTTTTTTGGGTAGAGGTTGAACCAGTCGAGTCCAGGATAGTTGGTGTYGTAGCGATGTTTCCCGATCAAGTACTCACCGTAAGGGGTGGGACCCTTCGGGTCACTTTCATACCTGTCTGGGGCTCTTGCCACATCACAGGTGTGCACGGAATTGTCCCTGGTGACAAAAACAAATCCCACATTCATCGTGGTCTTACAATATAATGATCAAACCTTCAAAACACCTTCAATTTATCAAAACCCCGAAACAGCCTCATTCTGAGCTGATTAAAGTGCACGGTTAACTCACACATCGAATTCAGATTTATCGCTTTAGATTTTGTGGACGTACAGGAAAACCAGAAAAACCAGAAAAAACCCTTTATATCAAGGGAGCCCGGGGGGCCCAAAGTAAAATCGCTGAAAACCATACTCTGTTGCATATAAAATATTCGCTATACGGGTACGTGTGCCGCCAAAAAGGGTATGGTTTTCAGCGATTCTACTCTGGAACAGGGTATAGGAAATCACGCGCTCTCTCTCTTTCTCTGGAACAGGGTATATGAAATCACGCTCTTTTTCTCTGGAACAGGGTATATAAAATCAGGCTCTCTCCCTCTATCTGGAACACTATGGGAAATCACGCTCTCTCTCTATCTGGAACAGGGTTTCTATTTTTGTAAGTACCGGAACTGAGGGTTTTTTTAGGGGAGTACCCCCGGGCAAGGGAGAGACCTAACAAACTCTACTCTAACCTTACTCTATAAATGGAACCTGAAACCCCATAGGTGAGAGACGCCTTACATATACAGACTTATCGTAAGTTCTAAATCTAGAATTTGAACTCATAAGGTGACTTTCTTTCTCACACTCACTTAAATAAGAGAGCTATCGAGTGAATGCTTACTTGATGCATTTAACTTGCAGTGAAGATCGGTAAAAGTAACATACTGCAGCGCCTTTGTTTTGACTTGGTCCTCCAGATGGACTCTGGCTTTCTGGACAACACGATGGCACAGTTATCCTGGAATAGGKAGAAAAACAAATGATATGACATGACTGTCAAATCACAAGCAAGCAAGCCTCCATTTAAATCTCAAATTAGTCACAGACTGCATGTCACAATACAAGAAATTTAAGTCAGCAAACTCATGACTCCACACAATACCAGTGCGCCTTTTATACTGGGACGGAATGTACTGTTTTGGGGGAGGGAACCCAGGGGATTGATGTTTGCCCATGTCTGATCCCCATCCTGTTTAATTCCTCAATGAYGCTAAAAATAGAATTTACAATTGGCGATTGTTTCAGGTGTACTTTGTACGCCAAACGCTGCAGTTGGGGATCGTAGTAGCACATTCCTCGGCTCGGTCGTCCTATCGTTACATGTTTGCCAACATGATTGCATGACTTACTGGGCTTTATTAGTTGTTCTACCTCCTCCTCCGCCTCCTCCTCCACGGCTGGGGAAGCAACTCAGTCCTCTGTCGGTTGCGATCAGCACCAGGAGACAAGATATGAGAACAACTTTCATTGACATGTTGAACAAGATTCACCTTTCAATGTCTGCAGATCAAAAAAACAAATGATATCAGTGACAATGCTCAGATAAAAACAACAACAAATATCGTATAAAACCCTGAAACAACCTCGACTGGGCCGATCTAAGTCAGGGCACAGCTAATTCACAGCTCCAATTGCAATCTAGCTAGTTGGGTTTTGCAGAGAAAAGAAAACCAGAGAAAATTCTGAAATCAAGGGAGCCGAGACCTAAGAACTCAACTGCCTAGYGTGCCGAGACAGGTAAGTGCAGTAATTATAATGGCACACCACATGGACTATCAGTGGGATGATGTTACTGCTATGACTAGCGAGTTGGGCCGGAAAGTTGCAGAGGGAAGAAAACCAGAGAACCCGGAGAAAACTCTGAAACAAGTGTGCCGAGACAGGCAAGTGCAGTAATGGTACACCGACTAGGATGATTTAAGCACCATTAACTCACATGGACTATCAGTGACTGACGATGTTACGGCTAATGTCATYTTATCTACCACTTACCACTCGTTTGCTTGGCTGTTTGAGCTYGTTATTAACAGTGAGGTCGTTGTGTGGTCATATTTATAGGGCACTGTCGATGATGACACTCCAATTTCTTCTCGAAGTATTTTCTTCCTCTCTTGCTAATAGGAAACGAGGATATGTTTACATTGCCATCGGAGGTGATCATTTGGTGCATGTATTCAATACACAGATTCTATTGATACTTCCGGAAGAGGAATCTAATCGTGCAGTACTGGTGAACAGAAATATAATACTGTRCAAGAACATTAATATTAGCACTCTTATGACTTTGAAATTTCATGCCAAGGTCATATTCTTACTTAGGTTATATTCTTATTTAACCACTCGCCACCCATGCCACCCACGTGGTTTACCGTTCGCTTCTCACCGCTGTGGTCTGGGTTCGAGTCCCGGCTCAGACTGAATCATTGAGTTTGTTTGATGTGTTGCTCTCTCTCTTGCCACGAGGGTTTTCTCCGGGATCTCCGGTTTCCTTCCTCCGTAAAAATCAACATGTGAGTTGAGTGTTGTACGTTATAAATATAGAATGTAGTGGTAGTGCGTGTGGTGATAAGTTTTAAGTTTTAAGAAGGGTCAGTGAAAGGAGGGGAGGCAAGGGGTACTTGGTATAAAGGTTCTAATAGCTGTGCCCCCTCTGGAAACTCAAAACCTGTCGTGAAAATTCATGCCTTGTTGAACACAGATCGATACAAAGTGGACCATACAAGGAATGTTATGCTGAAGTGAGAAAGAAGAACGTCYGCGTATATAGGAGGCTAGACCTCCCTGGTTATTTCTACATTTTAACATCCTTTCTTCAAAATTGATGGAGGTCTATAGTACTCTACGATCTGTGTTTTACCTCGYGTTTGTTTAGATTTTCATCTTTGATTCCTTCTGTAGTCGTGACAAGAAGCATGGACGGAAATTGTAACTCACTTCTCATGTTACTCGCATACCATACGTCGTTTAAAAGTGTGACTGGGTTCCCTGTGGTAGTACATTGAACACTCTCGGTGCATCTTGTCACGACCTACGAAAAAGTTGCAGCCTTGTGATTATAGTGTTACCAAAGTATATTTTCATTCTTAAATGGATATCGATATCAATTAAAAACCTTTAGAAAATCTAGATCTTTAATTTCGGGCCTGTATTTTGCACTTCTCTCCGTTGCATAGCAACTTCAAAATCYCTGCTCTGATTCATCCAGKAAGCAGTAAGKTGTGGAGCGGCTAGCCTCTAGTCGACACTCGAAGGATATTCAATTATTYCTATATRGTRTGTCGAGACAATTCCATGAAATTCCATGAAATCAGATTCCCACCAGTCAAAATCATTACGCGYTTGGCGCAGTGCATGCGTGACGTCATGTTGTGCCGAACGGGCGTGCGGCTGTATAATGTATATCACATTCCTACCTGTTTGCAGCACTTACAACTGTACAAAATGTTTAACACAAATGCTATGAAAGAAGACACTATTTCACCTAACGMTTTAATATTGTATATCTTTTGATARAATGGACACTTGACTTTTTAAGAAAATAAAAAGATTTGCAGTGTTTRTAAATGGTAGTATCGTGGTGTGCGGGAATTGTCAGGGGGATTCTWTTCAAATTCCGATTCCGATATGCAAATTCATTCGGCTAGTAGTCGTGTCCTACSATAGCATATAATGAARMATMGTTTTAAATGACAATGAATTGGAAAGCATCCCAGCAAATTCACTTCGTGGAAGTGGTTAGGTTTAAGGGTAGGRTTGGGATAGGCATTGTATTATCATTTGGTGCCAAGTGTAYCGGTTTCGAATCTTGCATGCCATTGAATTTATTTTTCTAAGTGAGGAGAAYCAAAATCCTCGAAAAATCCCCCCAGGAGTCCCACTCGTGTGTTCGGAAACCTATGACGCACTTGGTTAACCCGTACACCACGATGCCACGATACTGAAGACTGTTATCAATATTAAACTTGGAACAACTTATTTTGAGGTCTCTTAGCGCGCGAACGTGCAGTTCCTTGACTGTCAAATGGCTTCCGTAATTACTGATTCCGTATTCACTGGTTTGRTGGCAAAGCCAGTCATGCAGCATATGGTAGCAAAGAAGACGAAAGTTTTGCCCGGATGTAATTTTTTTACAACTGATACCGTGTTTAACTGTGCGTGACATTGWACRCCATTACAAAGTGTGCATGACGTCGTACAGTATTGGCGCAGACAGGAAACAAAAGAACCATCCAGAATAGTTTTGTTCTGCTGACGTGGATTTCCGGTAAACGTGCAGTTGTCAGCATATTCATAATAAAATCTCGTGTTGTGTTTTACCAAAACAGCGTTAGTTAAAATGAATAAAAAATAAATACAGTCAATGACCAGCGGTTTCGAATAATTCATATGAACGCTAGATATATAAGACAAACACATAGTCTAGTCATGTACTCCTTCCTACTGAAAGGCAAGCAGGCAAGATACGGCTTTTGTTAACGATACTAGCAAGCCGATCATCACCACTGACGTCGAACTGCGAAAGAAGGAAGTTAATCGAAGTATACAGAGAGTAATCATCTATTTTGATRGAATACTSATGCATATTCAGTCAACCTCGACTGCAAAAACAACAAATTAGGATAGTTTTCAGTGAAAATTTCGGCTCAACCATGTAAGATGTCCAAGATATTCAAGTAAAACTTGTATAAGGGCATTGACCTTAACTTTTCTATATATTACACATTCAAGATCTATGCTTTCTGGTCTAGCTAGTTTGATACACTGATAACGGTTTATTTCGCAGAAGGCTCTTAGAATAATGAGAGATGGTTCGTTCATAATGAAGTGTAGGCACTGMCAGTGGCCCGTCACTGACACAGTTTCTYTACATCATCAGTGGTTTTTTTACGTCCCTCCGATATTGGTTAGTCATGGTGAAGTGTGGAGAGATGGGGCCGCCATTTATCACTTAGAGCCGACACTTGAGTCATAACCATTATTTAAAYATTTTTACGGGTATGACCATGATGAACATTTAATTAGATAAATCTATGTGTCCAATATTGCGCGAAAATAAACCATGAACCAAGCTCAATCTTCAAAAAAACAATATGGCTTCCGTTGATGAGAAGTTTCACTGAACGTCAAAGGTTTCGGGATTGTTTCCTGCCACGCATGCGCACGAAAAACAATAGAGACCAGCATTTCTTGGACTTCCGGTATRAGAGCGCATGCGTTCAAAGACTGGGAAAAATGTAAAAATATGTTCCCGATTTCTAATTTTTATTTTGATCGGAAGTAAACACAGAACTCTGTTTTAAAGAATGATTTTCATTGATCATATTTCACTTCCAGAAAATTTTGCAAGCGCCAAATAAATGGATTATGCCAAAACTCTCGTTCTTCGCCGCAGGCCAGAAGAAACGCAGGCTCTGGGTATAAGATTGAACTGACTGAATCAATAAAGAATGGAGCAATATATTGATTTTAAGAACGACAAAACAATAAATAATGTATTTAATGCTTTTTTATCAAGCTATTAAAATATCTAAATATCTAACATTTATTTCAAGCATTTTCTTCGAAGAACGCCAGCAATTCCTGAAAGAATTATATGGCAGAAGCTAAATTCTCGTTCATCTCTTATATTTATCCATTGATATATCAAGTTATATTATATAGATATCGATGAAATGCCAGGTTTTTGTCGAAAACTTGATATCTTTTACCAGTGGAAGATACCATATCCTTCACACGTGAAGATATCGCTGTTGACATAGTAACGTATTTTTCAACCAATCAAATTTAGCTTTCAAACTTGTCAAAGAATCGCCTTGCTATTTTAATAAAGAATTTTTAAGCTTTTGTTTTATTTAAGTTTCACCGATATCTATATAATAAACAGAACATTACATGAGAGCGCGGAGATACGAATTTTATCTTCTCGTGTTCAATTTAGATATCTCACTCGTTCGCTGCGCTCACTCGTGAGATATCAATTTGAACACTCGAAGATGAAATTCGTATCTCCGCGCTCCCATGTAATATCCTCTATTTACTAGATTAATATTTCCTAAGAATTAAATTGCGATAGCTAGGGAGCGTATTTCTGTCAATTGAAGGAATGATCACAATCTATTCGTAAGCAAGCTGCGGAGTTAATAATTGTAACATTCTCTACACCTCAAATCCTATAACGTTGTGCACCTCGTGTACCCTTTTTCCGTTTCTTCTCCCTGCTATTCTACCACTGGCCCTCATTACCAGACATCAGAAGGAAAGATGTGCTGTGTTAAGCAGCCGTGCAATATCAAGACCGTGCGAGTATCGTATTATAGAATGCGAACTCGCTGGTGGTGGGCTTTCTGTTTTATCATTTTTCTTTTCCACTCCAAAACCAAGCGGAGAGTTCGACTCGTTCGGCGAGCTTGGTTGTTTATCGGAAATATACTTAGGTTTCTTCTTAAGCACAGTTTCATTCAGTCTTTTAATTTCCTCGCTTCTTCTGTGCAGTTGAGGTAAATAAAGTTTCGTGTAGGACTCCTTTGTATCCTGTTTCGATTTTCCTGTTAGATTTGGTGTGATGTCGATGTAAGGGAGAGAAGTCGAGAGTTTATTCATATTCTCGTTGTTCCSTGTCTCTTCCGTCATTGGACGTACCTTTTCGCTTTCCTTGGCTTCTTTAACGTCGAYTAATTGCAAACTCGATCTTCTAAATTCAGGTAAACTCTTGCTTCGATAAAGTCGATTGCTCTCTCCATYTTGATACTCTCCAACATTATCTGACGAAGACTTACTTCTAGGTGTAYTTTGTGGTTGTTGGTTCTCTATATCTTCTTTCTTCTCTTCTTGCCCAAACAGCATCGCATTTGCCTCCTTGTAGTATTCCATCGCTTGTCTTTCAAGATGGATGACAGCCTTAGCGCTCAAGCTATYCATCCTGGACTCATTGTTTCCTCGTCTCAGATACCTATGTATTGAGTTCCTCGGTTGTAACTTAGGAACAGCTTTAGYTGTGCGCATTTTATCTCCTTCATATTCCTGGCCGATAGTTACTTTAGGTAAACACAACCCTTCACGTGCTATAACATTGACTTGAATTTCGCCACCGTCGAAAGACTTTGTAGCACTACTTTTACCGACGCTCTTCTCATTCTTATTTTTGCTTTCTATTTTACAGTCTTCAGTGGTTGTATTTTTCTCTGGATCACTTCTCTCCTTRCTTTTTTCCTCCGAGATATTCGAATCGTTTCCATTGGCAACATCTTTCTCGTTTTCAACCACTATACTCTCAGTTAGCTCAGTTTTGTTTTTGTCGYCTTTGTTCTTGTCAGAGTTTTTCTTTGATTTCACTTTAGGAATGAACCGAACTTCCACAAGGCTGTTAAACCTCACTCTTTTCTCGTACGGTTGCTTGCTTGGTTCTTGAATCTTAACTCTCACTAACACGCTCTGAAGTTGACTCTGCACCTCGGAGGATGAGTCCTCGCTTCCTGAAGACACAGGAGAATCATTACTCGGTGGGCTCCAAGACATGTCTTCACTTCTCTTCTCTTCYGTCGCTTAGCTTGTGTGTGGACTCAGAGTAGAAAGCCAAGGATCGTTCGTTTGTCGTTGCGACCAAGAAATTTGTTAGCAGCGACGAGCTCTTTTAGTACAATATTTTCAGAAGTGTGAAGTTCAACTGCTAATGAAATTAGCACCCGAAAATTTAAAGTCAAACTACATGAATTATCAAACAGTTTGGAATAAGTTTAAATGGTTATAACTCTATTGTATGACGTGGGTTTGGCTTGACTCTAAATGCAAAGTCAATCCACATTGCCAYCAAGTTGGAAGTATTTATGCATATRAGTTAAGTGTAATATCCAAAAAATACACTCAACTCACACTGCAATATCACCCCGTGATGAGGACTTCATATAACCACCAGTCCTTTCAGTTTGAATGAATTTYTTAAAACCATYWGTTCTTGACTTTGCAATATTRCCAATATTACTGGTTGCCCTCCTTCTCTTTAGGAGACAATGAACCAGAAACTYACCTAACAACTCAACACTTCATTCGCAAGAACCACGATCCAATATCACTAAGTATCTTTTGTGTTGCACTAATAATGTTGGCTCTCACTCACGATCGCCTGACCTTGGGTACTTCGTATAACTTTATGTGRATCTTTATTTCCCCTTAAATGGTTTCCACAAGTAAAAAGGCTCTTCCAGTGAAGGATTTCTTCTAGTTGGTCATGAATAGCAGACTTGCACTGTCTGTAAGACTGATTGTTGCGCAGTTTGCTGGAAATCGGATTTGCCAGCCTTGCTGCGCTCTCAACACGTTGCCCTGAAAAGCACAACGATAATGAATCCACTGGAGAGAAAATCTATTTCTTACTTTTATAGCATTTTATCGACAGTAGGACAGTTTATCGCAGAGCTCCGTTGTTCTACTAGTGCTTGACTTTGTAGCACTTTTGTTCTGTCATTTGACGCCATAATTAAGTTACTACGTCAATATTTTCATACAATTTGATTGTGTTTTTGTTTTGGTATTTTCCTGTCCAACACAACTGATGGATCAAGAAACAGGATGTTAAGATTAYCATTCGCCTACACTTTCACGCAATTCTGTGTAGATCGTCCACTCAGATGAATTCATTCACCTTAGTGGTACTGTAGAAGCAAAAACTCGAGAATTGACGGATTTCAGAGGTTTAAGCGAGAAATCGTAAACTCAACTTGAACAGGACAAATTACTTTTTAAAGATTTTTCTTTCGGTGGTGGGGGCTGGTGTATCTGAAATTGGAACATCAAAGTCAGGCCTGTAAGAATATACAATTTCTCTAAAGACAACCCTTCTCGCAAAATCATCATGCAGACTCGTACCTTGAGTCTTCAATCCGCGTCAACTCATTAGAACTTCATCTTTTTCTTGAGTCCCTGATGAGTCTTGTACCAATAATGAGGCAACTATTCTTTGGCAATTTTTCTTTGCCAAATTTCTTTCGTTTTATTAACTTAAGTGCATCGACATGCATCTTTAATGTAATTCTTACGAACTTGCAAAATGTTAATGGCCATCAAGCAGGAAGCCATCTAATGCTGGAGTTAGTTAAACATACGAGTTAATAGCAGGTCGTTAAGCTTTTTAATATAAAAGACTAATGGGTTAAAGAATTTAGCCAATTGTCGTAGGTGTTGGAGCAGAACTCTATTCATATACATGGTCTTGATCTAATGAAGGCCTCAATTCGAAAAACCTCTGGTCTTGAAATTAAAGAAAAAATGCAAAAAGCACTTATATGGTTTCCAAAAGATTTTCGAGGMCCAACTGGTACGAAGATACATCATGTCAATCAATTYTTCGCTCTTACGAATGGTCAAATGTGCTACGCAGCGTCTAAAAACACTTGGAATGCAGGCCATAGAGTAGTACGTTAGTCCAGCTGCGTCGATGTAAAATGAATATGTCTATTATAAAATATAGAAAAGAGCGCACARCGCAACTACAGCGCTTAAAAAAACATTTTCAGTGTATTAGAATGTTCAACACTGAATGCTTCTATTCGCAAGAAAATTGATTAATGAAATGACTAAAAAAGTATAGCTTGCGTGGAGCCGATTTTTCTGCATGTCATTTTTAATATCAAATATTAACACTGAACACGAACTAGGCACTGTGAGAATTGGGGCCGCCATATTCTCAGTATTTGTATTAATTCAGGTCTTTTTCAGACTGAATTTTGCTTTGTTTCGCGTTAATTATAATAATAATAATGAAAAACCGATGATTTATTTATACACGATTTTTTTTACAGTACAACTGATGTGATCGTGTGTTAGTGATAAACAATTTATTACAAGATGAGATAAACACATATATGTATTTCAATATTCATAGGTGATTTACACACACTTACACACACAAACACATATATGTATTTCAATATTCATAGGTGATTATAAGTAGGAGTGGTTTTTCCATAATCAAGATATTAATAACAAGTTTTCCTTAGTTATCATATCGGAACTATTGCACATTTAAGTATGAAATGTTCTTTTTAAGTTATAATTTGAAAGCTCTAATAATAATATTGCTCCATACTCGCCGAGTTTTGTCCTCGACCTTGTTTGGCACCTTAATTGGTACCTATAAATATGGCCTTTTTTCGTAGTCTGTTTTAGCTTTCTGTTCTACGTTCACTGACTTCTCCAWGGTGACATGAAAACTCCCATTTTTATTTTATGGCGAGAAACAACTTCAGTGGTTTCCATTGTCGGTTGGCTTGTAATCTCTGCATGTTCTTATGGGGTCTTATTTGTTTCTCACTGCAGAAGTTAGAACACCTTAACAACATTAGCTAAAAGCTCTGAATTTTTTCTTTYGATTTTAATTCAGTACATTATATAAAGAATAGTCTTCTTGGAAGAATTTCAGCGGTTTCCATTGTATAGTTGGAATGTAATCTCTGCATGTTCTTGGGGTGTTATTCGTTTCTCGTTGCTGAAGTAAAGACACTGACCTTGTGAACGCTAGGTAAAAAGCTCTGAATTTTTCCTTTGAATTTTGCATTCAGAGCATTTCTAAAACGAGCAAGAATYTTGGCGTCGTGGTTTTTCTGCGTTTGTCTTGTCGGTTCTCCCAGCTTGCCGTCGTGTCAGTTTAGACCAGATCATCCACCACATCGTAAAAATACTCATTTTCAAATTCAAGAGTCTCTACGTTAATTCAGCAACTTCATTTTAACTTATTATTTTTCTTTTATAAAAAAAGAAAAAGAAAAAGAAAAAGAAAACGTATAACATTAAAACAAATGCAACAATTCGATCGGTTTTGTTAGTTACCAGAAACAGACCTTCACAAATGAAGGACAAGTCAAATTTTTTAAGTTCAGTTGTTCATGGAGCGTAGAGAATTCTCAAGAATTCATACTTCAGGATCAAGGTTGGATTAACCAAAATCCTTATTAATTAAAATCTACAGTATTCGAAAACATTTTGCAGGGCAACCTGTCACTTTCTCTCACATCTAATATGCAAAAGTATAATCGGCTTAAGAGGTTTTAACACTATAAAAAACGCGGTCTGGGCGTTCGATCATGGAGGTTTAACTAAGGACAGTGATGTGGTCGATATAAAGGTTGYAGCCCGCAGTGATCAATGAGAATTGGTCGCTATTCTGAGAGGTTTTGCTACGGCATGATACTGTTTGCTTGTAAAGGTTGCTCAACCATGAGATTTAGACGCTTATGGAGTTTATAAAGTATTTTTTATCAAAGATTTCTGATTCGTGAGATTTGGTCGTTCGTGGAGGTACTGAACTGTGGTCACCAGGAACCCTTGTGTTGACCAAGGTTTAACTACAGGATAATGGTCGTTTAGAAGAGGCTGATCAAACAAGCACTAATTAAATTTCTACCGCAAGGAATTAATAGCTAAAATTCTTTATTATCTATTTTCTTAAATTATAAATAAACATTCAGTATAAAATRCTATTTGGAATACTTCCYGGCATTTTCTGCCTACTTGTTAATCTATTTTCCGTCGAGTGGCCGYTTGAAAATGGCGACCAACCTTCCACATACCGTGAAAGTTCACTAAACTTTGCCGTTTCGCTTTCAGGCAAAACAAACAAACATTCTTCTTGGTATGTTATATTGTCTTGATCTTCACTTAGGATCGAGGARTTWGTAGAAGAATTAGTATCAGAATATGATCGAGTTCTGAGAGACGAAAAGCCCAAATTGTCGCGACTTTGTTCGTGTAGTCTTGCTAATCCTGTTTCAAAGGATGGACGATTCCTAACAACAGCATTCTCGATGCTTTTTCTTAAATTTGAATTATAATTAATCCTGGGTAATACTATGTCATCTTGAGATAATTCTTTGTTATTTCGATGAGATAGCTTGAGTTTGACTTCCGGTGTTTCAGTTTTCTTTGAGTCCTTCTCAAGACTAGAAATTTTAGACCTTTCCCTTGTAGTTTTTGATATCTCAGTTGATAGTACAGAACTYTCAAGCTCCATTACCTGACTTGAAGGTGAAGCAAGCGTTTTTGTTGTACTAGTTTTAGTGTAAATGCTTTTTGTACTTCTCTTGACTTTTTTGCTTCTTTGTTTACTTTTGCCTCGCCGTTCAGCATCCACTGCTTTTGGTTTGCTAGTTGTGCGTGATTCTCTCTGGAGTTTTTCTTTGCCAGCAACTGTTTTCCTGCTTAACCTATCCCACTTGTTTGGAATAACAAATATTTCATCGTTCGAATTAAAGCGTACTTTTTTACCTGACGACAAGGAATCCGTATCGAAATCCTCCATAATCATCAGCACAAAGCTGMAAGCCCGACTGATGTCACTAGCGCGACTCAATTGTCTATCGGCTTTCATTAAAAAACAGTCCTCTTTCATTAACTATTCGCTGCTGTCTTGTATAAATCCATAGACAAGCTAATCTTCGTTAGGTAAACAAACTGAGTGACGTTCGATGAACTTTTGGAAAATTTGCCTGCCCAAATGAAAGACGACATGATCGTAAAGACATTAGTACTGAATACCAATGACCGGCTTTGTCTATCATATGGATTACTGGACTATTGTGACGTCTCTCCTGGTAACCCATTCTTTCTCTACAACTGACCATCAGATAATAAACACTAGAATTGACCATGCCATGATTATCAATAAGTCAGCCGAAAACGGTTTAATTAATTTCTACTTTATCAACCATTTTCTAAATTGATTTGGTTTTAGGACACAAATGATCATTACCAAAACACAGAGTACAGTTGTTTGAAGTGTTGCYGAAAAAGTACGCTGAAAACTATTTCTTTATTGCATTTAATGATATTCTTAACTGACAATAATTTCTTTTTTTCTCTCTCTATCTTTTGTGTGTGTGTGTGTGTGTTGTTATTTTTGTTGTCAAAAAGAAATGGTCTTTGTCGACAAAAGCAGTCTTTCTTGCCTAGGAACACCTCCAGGTACCTTTTACAATCAGTTAAGAATCTGGGGTTCTAGATTTGCCCCTCATTTCACGCAATACTGCCTCAAAAAACCCTGCTTTAGCATGCTTATTTTGTTGAGCAACCTGACTATTCTCAACGAGCTAGCAGATATATAGTCAAGAGCTTGAAATTTGCTAAATGTCGGAGCCTTGCACCAACAGACGCTTTCTGAGCACCCTCTATGCTCTGCCCGTCCCACTGTAGGCTTAGTTTTGAGCCCATTATGTTGTCGATTGTAAATGCGAAATGCGAAATGCGTCCAGCTGTTGGGTGTTTGGGGGGGGGAGGTCTCTCTCACAAAAAAACTGACGAGATCTCAAATTCAGACTAGTCACTTGATTCAGCAAAATTAACTTTCAGATTGATGGCAAAAATACACTGAATTAAAAAACTTATCTCTTTCAATTCCAAAAATTCTCTTGCCTAATAATTTATTCATATAAAACGTMAATTTAATAATCTATTATGATCTTGCGATCTAGTCATACATGGAGTAATGTATTTACTTTTTACTTTCAAATTCTTCCATGATTGCCGTTACATCAAATACCCGCTTTTCATTGCAACATGTCCCATGGTGCATTGTGCATCATGAGTTTGTGACATGCGAGCTATATGGGGTAAAATACCGGTCAAAAATACGTGTAGTATACATGTATTATACAAGTATCATAYATGTAATGGCGTTTGGAACGTGTACTTAAATACATCCTTTCAATTAAATACAGGTTTGTTAAACATGTATTTGTAAAGAAAGTGACAAGATACATGTGTCTGGTACATGTATCACGTTCTTGATACATGTATTGAAAACAACTCAGCATCATTAAGGCATGGCTCTCAGATGAAAAACTGTTTGGCTATATCATAGCCAGTTTTCTACGAATCTTCCCCAAACTTGGCAAGTTAATGTCTTTTGCGAAAAGAAGGAACCTTAGAGCCTTGGTTACCATGGAAACTAAGTCACGTGACCACAAGGCCGCCATCTTGGATTTTTAAACAAATCGTTTGTAGTCGTATTGAAACTACTTCAAAAGTCCTGAAAATCCATATTCCTTTTTATATTTGCAATACCTATATGGATCTAATTGGATATCTTGGAAATTATATCAAGTTTAATTTTTAGAATATTTTCTGTATTTTCCAAAAAATTAAAAATATTCTAAAAATTTAACTTAATATAATTTCCAAGATATCCAATTAGATCCATATAGATATTGCAAATATAAAAAGGAATATGGATTTTCAGGACTTTTGAAGTAGTTTCAATACGACTACAAACGATTTGTTTAAAAAATCCAAGATGGCGGCCTTGTGGTCACGTGACCTGGTTTCCATGGTAACACATATGCGGTAATTGCTTGCCTTGAAGAATTACTACTACGAGCCAAATTTGGGAAAGATTCATAGTAAGCTGTCAAAGATATGAATAAATAACTGATTTTCCATCACTTCCTCAAAAGAGCCATGCCTTAATGGTGCTGAGAAAGAGACAGGACGTGATTGGTTGGTACATGTATCACAGTAACGAGAATACAGGACATGATTGGTTGTTTTATTAATCCGTTTTAGTTAATGAAAGTGAAAGATATTATTATACTTGACCATGTTGAAAACCTTTTAATAACTAACAGAGGTCAACAGGCATGAATAACTACTAGTATACTAGTTGTTACTGACTGCAAATGAGTGGCTTTTCAGGTCAAAAGGCATTAAATAACTACTAAGTAAAGTATACTAGTCGTTACTGACTGCAAAATGAGTGGCTTTTCAGAAGAAATATCAAAGTTTCTTGAAGTAACCTCTTCGCTAATTGAGGCAAAAAATACAAGGAATCAAAATGTTGATCAGCAAAAACGCCTCTAAGCCCACTATAAAATATGCTGCTTTATAGKCTCACAGTTAAACATCGAAGGAAAGCTTCCTTCAGTAATGACAATGTGCAACCAACTTGCCGTTCTCAGGTTAAAGAACTTTTGTCAAACTGTGAGACGTCTTCATAAAAATAACACGGGGGCAATCAGAGGACGTCCAAAGGCGATCATAACTTTGTAATATTTTTGCGACGAATGAGATATACCGGGATGGAACAGACTTAAATGAGTTTATGGAGGAACTTGGAGGAAATTGAGGGCTCTATCTAATTTTTTTTCTACTGGTTTRTTGTTTCCATTGAATTTTCCCCAAATAGATGTATCGTTTACATCTATTATCGTTGGAGGTATAGTATTTCTCAAACATTCAGCATAGTACGTTACGTAGAAATCTGACGTCGAAGAATCCGCCATATTCTTGTACATGCGCAATCAATGTCACAAAAAGTGTCAAGTTCTATTGTTGAAAACAATAGCTTACTTGTATTTGATACATGTATTTATACATGTATTTTGACTTGTATTTCGCGTCATAGAGCTACTTCCACACATGCACTCTTTTACCTTCCGACTCTAACACGAACACTCGTCCATCAGCCGAAGCGGCTACATCAAGAGGGTGAAGCATTTGACCAATGCCTGAACCAATAGTACCAAATGACTGCACAAACCTCCCTTCCTTTGTGTACTGCTCCACTCTATGGTTATTACCATCACAAACAAGAATCATTTCACCACCATAAAAGGATAAGCCGCACACTGTATTAAGTAGCCCATCCACTTGTTCCAGGTCTCTAAATGTAAACAACAGACCACCACGTTTATTGAAGGCATGAATGTAGTTTTTGTTAACAAACGATACAAAGTATTTACGGTCGCCAAAAGTGATGTGTAAGGGGAGCCCTGTAACGGTAAACTCTTCGTTTATCACTTCTTCTTCTTCTTCTACTTCTTCAAGAAGCAGCAGAACACTCCCCTCTCCTTCATTTCTCCAGCAGCACACAGCAACGTTATCATCAGCAGCACACATTCCACGTGGTATGAACTCTTCTTCAGGTTTGTAAATAGTTCTTAAATAAGTACCCTCTGAGCCAAACTCCTGTATTCTACCATTTCCTGGATAATCACTGACAATTAGCTTGCTTTTGAAAAAGGTAACGCCAAATGGCCAGGTTAGTTCCCCTCCTCCTCCTTCCAGCCTTTTACTTCCAAATTCTCGCAAATTCTTTCCGTCAAGATCAAATAATAGGATGCGATGAGCTGCAGAGTCCGCAATTGCAATCTTTCCATCGCCAATGGCTATGGACCTGGAAACCAGTAGCTGCCCTTTACCCACACCATATTCTCCAAAGGTTTTTAGAGGGTTGAATTTTGAATCAATACTTAGTGTGTTTATGATTTGAGGTGAGTTCTTGATCGGTTCACTTCCAACATCTCTTTCGCCAATGCTCGCTTTAATTTCGTATTGTGTGGCTTCCGCGGCTCTAAATCTCACGCGGTACCTTCCATTTTTCTCGTCAATAACTTCTTTATTCAAGGATGTCAATATATCATAAGCCCCAGTAGTGTTCGAGGGAGTGACTGATATGCAAATCCGCTCATCTTGTGCATACCACATTTTCCCGTCTGAATTTCTCGTTACGATTTCAAACTCATTCAAAAAACATTGTCTAACCTCTTTCAGCGATTCGATGGAACTGCGTGAGGGGTCAATCACGCTTTCAACAATGCTTCCCGCAATACCCGAGGCCAAAAAATGAGCATAGTCACCGCTGCGGTATCGTACTCTCAAGCGCTTCATTGGTTTGAAAGATGGTTGTGATAAAGCTTTAGTACTTTCTTGAATTAGTTCTTGTCTTTCAAACATATCGTACGTTATATTTCTTTCAATGACATTCTGACATCGGCCCTGATATTCAGTTACTTGCTTCTTAACTTCGTTAATAGTGCTTTGCTCACCTTGGTATGCAGTTCGTTGGTCAAGTAACAGTTTATCTAAAGCTTCGTTCATTGCTTTAGCGTGGTCATTAGCCATCTTGATTACGGCATCCTTTTCTTCGTCGATTTTAAGCCTGGCTAATTCTACTTCGYTTAAAATGCGARCCATGTTTTGWTTGGATAGCGATAGCTCYTCTTCGTAGCCCTCTTTGACTTTTTTAAGTCTATCGATGTCTTCTTTTATAGTTTTCTTGAACTGTTTTCCTGCCTTTTCTACCATTTCTGTGTTATGGTTTCTGTGGGCCAATAATAAGCAGCAYTGGCAAATAAAGCGTTTGCAAGTCTCTTCTTTGCAATAAAAATATTGACCCGTTGGCTGATCACTATTCTCCTCGTGGGATTCTTCCATACAGAACATTTGTTTTTCGACAAAATCTTTCAAGTTTTCTTGCTTGAATTCATTTAACATGGCTACCTGATGTTTACGTCGGAGTTGGTTCACGCTTTTGTGGGCACCAAGACACTCTTGACAAATCATTCCTTTACAYTGTGGGCAAAATGCAACAAGATTGGCGTATTTTTCACAGCTTGTACATTCACTTCTTATCATATCTTCCTCCTCTTCTTTATCTTGAATTGAAGAATTTTTCATAGCGACAAGTAATTTCAAAAGAGCATCAATGTAGAAGGAACGCCGTTGATCAGCATCTCTTCCTTCCGACAAGTCGATTCGTGTCTGACACTGAGGACAAGCATAAACCTCCCCAAGTTCTTCGCTCTTCTCGTACAACTGTGTGATACATTTTGTACAGTAACTGTGCAAACATGGCAAAGTTTTAGGATCTGTAAAGGTTTTACTACAAATGAAACAAATAACCTTCTCTTCTACATCATTGATGAAAGGAGTTAACGCAGCCATGTCAAGCCAACACTCGATGCTGCAACGCGAAATTTCAAGAATATTGATTTCCTGCAGAAGATACAGGAAGTCATGCATGCGTTACTTTAAATATCTAACACAGGAAGCCCACAAACGAGATCCGGCGAAGAGTACCAGCCTCTGGCTAAATATAAATTATGTTCCCCTTATGGCTAATATCATTTTTCAATTATCTCTTAAAAAGAAAGAAAGACATGAAGGGAAAAAAGAAAGAAATTAAAAAAAAGGAGAAAGGAAAGAAAGAGGACAAAGTAAGGACAAAAGAAGAAAAGAAGGAAAGAAATGAAATACAAAAAGAAGAAACAACGAAAGAAGCTAGGAAGAGAAAAAGAGAGTCTGTAGTCAACTGTACAGCGGTAACGCTACTGCGCAACTAAAATATACACCGTTTATGCGCGAGCATTTTCAAGATGGCGGCCAAACTGCGAAGCGTATTGTACAGAATACCTTGTTATTCTACATCAGTACTTAGGTATTTTACAACAGAAAATTATTATTAGATTCCTCACAGGTTGAGCATGTCTAAATCTCTTGGACTGAACATTTTTTTACGTTTCTTTAGGTGTCCCTCCATCGTTTCACAAGGTTTCAAGACATCATCTTGTTCTCGTGGTTTAGAAGAATTCTTTCCTCCTGGTGTACTGGACAAGGGGGAACTTGCTCCTGAGACTGTAAAAACAGGTATGACTTCATAAACCGATAAGTTGTAAAGGATTTAAATTATTTTGATCATTACGTGAACCAGACAACTAGCTAGGCGTCGCGTTAATTGACTAAGTTATGATTTTTGATTGATGGAAGCCAAAAAAAAAAAAAAMAAATGTCTGTGGCTGTGTCGAAAATTGGAGATTGGTTGAGATTGGTGTGAATAGAAAAGAAGTAATTTTCAGTAAAATAGCGGTAGTTGCTGCCCATAACCTATTGTCATTAATATGCTAACCAGAGACTGATCTGCTGATGAAACAAACCTACGTGACAAGAACTATTGTGCATGATAAATGGTCACAATGGTATCGCTAATGTTTGGGAACACCAACCAGTGCTATAGTGTGTTTTCACTCACATGAAAGCAGGCAACCATATTGGTGTACCAAACAACAGAAACTTTCTGCACAAGTTTTGCATAAAAATGGAGGTCAATTCCCCTAGGATAGTAAATGTTTTGTCTTGGTACACCAACATGGCCGCTGTGACGTCACATGAAAATGCTCTAAATTGTCTTTACTCTTTCTACCCTAAACACAATCGATGTGACTGAACCTCAGACGGTTGTTTTTATCCTTACAGGTAGACGATGGAGAGCTGGAGAATTGAGGACCAAATCAAATGAGGATTTGCACAAATTATGGTGTGTTTTATCTTAAAAATAATTTTGAAAAGCTTTTGGTACAGGGTTTCCTGTACAGTACAGCAAAGTCTAGTGCTTAGTTTTGGGACACAAGTGCTGACACATTAACAGTACACTTTGTGGGAGTAGTGGAAGGTTTTTTCTTGTTAAAGCAAAAGTTGCTCACTTGCTGGAAAATTGTTGAGACCAGAATGCCTAGAGTAACCTACTCTAAGCCTAAGCATTTTGTGCAATTCATATTAAAAACTCTTTATTTCTTAAAATAGGTATGTTTTGTTAAAAGAACGGAACATGCTTAATACTCTGAAACATGAGGCAAACCGACAGGGAGTACCCATGCCATCTCCAGAAAGATATCATAAGGTGTGTATAGCTAGGGCTAATGTAGAGAAATAAATGTAAAATTTATGTTTGGTTTTGAGTGAACTTGGAATACTAGATGCACCGCAGGGTCTCATTCAAACTCCTCTTATATACAGGGAACGGCAACCCATGCTCATATTTTGTTTTAAGATATTACATTAATTTAATATGGCATTTCATTTTCTTATAATTTCCTTCCTCACTATTTTCATTAAAAGTGCACTGATTTTGCTAAAATTTGGTATGGTTAGAGTGGTTTTCTTATGAGTGGGAAACGACAACTGCGTAGTTCCAGAAATTATCCAAACCCCCCCCCCCACCGAGAGGAATTTGGAATTTCTCTTTAAAAAAATTCCTCCATGGGAGGTATGGATAATTTCTGGAACTACAGAATATGGTAGTCATAGTGTATAGTTGTAGTGTATCTTACTGTAGGTGTGACTGATGAATTACTGGAGGACAAATAAGAAGCCATTTGAATGTTATGGCATGTTGTGTTGTTTACAACATGTCCCTATCGTAAGTTTTCCACTCATACAAAAACTGYTTTAACCTCATGCATTTACTGTCATGTACTGAAACAAAAACCAAGCTTGGGCTCCCTRTGGTGTATATTAAGCAGGYTTCATKKTAATAYTGGYRTRAGAATGATATTCAATGTATTTTGGTGTCTGATAGGTGAAGAAATCCATGGCAGTTATCAAACTGGTTCTTGGAGAAAGGGTAAKAAACTATCTTTGAACATCTCTACTGTA
>NW_022258247.1:11947-23161 GCF_009602425.1 Actinia tenebrosa
ACCACAGGCTTCCCACAGCTACAACAAGATGCCGCAGGCTATCCAAGTCTACATCAACGCTTCCTTCAACCAAATCAGAATGTCACGGGGTTCCCGCAGCTACAGCCAGTTGCTTCACCGTACCTTCAGCAACGCCAACATATCGCAAGGTTCCAACGACCACAGGGAAACAATAACAGAAGTTCATCACAGGATCAGGGAAACTACCAAGGGCCGAGTTCACGGGGCTGAATTTGGCCATTCAAGAGAATACAAATGCCCTAGAAATTACAAGCTTTAATGGCGGAAGTGGACTCTTTATTCCGGGATTTATTGAGAAAACTGCATGCAGTCTCCTGATTGATTCTGGTGCAGACGTTTCACTTGTAAGCACAAAATTGTTAGAAGAAATAGAGAAAAAGACCTACATTCGACATGATAGTGTAGAAGAAAAACTGAAAGTACTTGGTGGTGGAATTGTCAATGTACAGTCTAAATGCCAAATGACGTTGCGAATCGGAAAAACTGAAAGCAAACATGAGTTTTGGGTGGTTCCTATGACTGCGCAATGCTTGTTGGGTGGAGATTTCTTGAAAAACTGTATAATTGACTATCAACGCATGGTATTGACAATTGGTGATGCAGACGTTCCTATGGAGAGTTCTGAAAAATCAAGTTCACCTGAGGTACTACGAGTAATGTTGGAGCAACCACTAAAACTGAGGCCTTATACAGAAGCAGTCGTCAGAGGACGAGTCATTGATGCTGATAAGCAAACTGGTTGGATGATCGTCAGGCCACAACAAGACTTTTGCGAAAGTGAAAGCGGAGGAGTTATGGTTGGTAGAACGCTAGTAGATTTAAAAGAAGGTTACGTGCCAGTAAGAATTTGTAACCTCTCACCAGGAAGAAAACAATTGCGCAAGATGACAGAAATTGCCGTTTGTGAGCCTTGTGTTAGTGTATTTCAAGCTTCGCCCACGAAGAGCGTTAATTTACTTGCAGATGATGAACCAGATAAAGAAAGAAAGCAGAAAGTTCCAGAAAGACTTCAAGATGTTTATAAACGAACTGCACAACATTTGGATAAAGAACAACAGTTAGTGTTGGAACAATTTCTCATTAAGGAACAAGACATGTTCTCAAAAGGACTAGAAGACCTTGGGCATACCAGTCTGGTTAAGCATAAGATTGACACGGGAGACACATTGCCCATCAAGCAGCACCCACGCCGTCTTCCCCTCTTAAAAGCAGAGGAAGCATCACAAGCTGTTAATGAGATGTTAGAGAAGGGTGTGATTGAACCATCTTCAAGTCCATGGTGTTCACCCATTGTGTTGGTGCGCAAGAAGGATGGATCTACAAGGTTTTGCGTAGATTATCGAAAGCTTAACCAAGTCGCACGAAAAGACGCATATCCACTTCCACGATTGGATACGACGATAGATTTACTCTCTGGCTCTAGCTGGTTCTCAACACTTGATTTAAAAAGTGGTTATTGGCAAGTGGAAATGGAAGAGGAATCGAAGGAGAAAACAGCATTTTCCACTGGAAAAGGACTTTGGCACTTCAAAGCTATGCCATTTGGATTATGTAACGCGCCAGCTACTTTTCAACGACTCATGGAAGCTGTTCTGGCCCAATTGCCTTTCGAAACTTCATTGGTCTACATAGATGACATAATTGTTCATGCCGCAAGTTTTGATGATGAAGTAAAGAACTTGAAACAAGTGTTCCAGAAGYTGAGAAACACAAACTTGAAACTAAATCCCAAGAAGTCTGTACTATTCGCAAGAGAAGTAAGTTTTCTTGGACATATTGTCGGAGTAAATGGAGTTTCTGCAGATCCCGAGAAAGTTGAGGCAATASAGAAATGGCCAATTCCAGTGAATGTAAAAGACATCAGACGTTTCCTTGGTTTGTGCTCTTACTATAGACGCTTTATACATAACTTCGCAGAAAAAGCAAAGCCCCTGTACAAGTGGACAGAGAAAAACAGCTCATTTGAATGGACAGAAGAATGTCAAGCTGCCTTCGTTGAGTTAAAGCAAGCTCTGCAAAATCCTCCAATATTGATTTATCCTGATCCCRAGAAGACTTATGTCTTGGATACAGATGCAAGTAAAGTTGGCATAGGCGCTGTTCTTTCTCAGATGAAAGACGGAACTGAGCACGTAGTAGCATACTTCAGCAGAAGCTTAACTTAACAGGAAGCAAACTATTGTGTAACAAGACGAGAACTATTGGTTATTGTAAGCGCCGTAGAACACTTTCACCCGTACTTGTACGGTAGCGAATTTCAACTAAGAACTGATCACTCAGCTCTTCAGTGGCTTCTGCAATTCAATAATCCCAAGGATCAAATTGCTCGTTGGTTGGAAAAGCTTCAAGGATATAACTTTACTATCATTCACCGACCAGGTTCAAAACATGGGAATGCAGACGCATTATCAAGACGTCCATGTGCTGACACAAGATGTAGATATTGCGAGCGCAGAGAGATTTCAGAAGGATTATGTTCTGAAAAGGATGAAGACCTCCAAGATTACCAAGATCATACATATCCAAGTATTTCGTTTTTACAAGCAACTCCGAATGAAAACAGTGGGGACTACGAAGGGAGATGTTGGAGCACAAGTGAACTACGAGAAAAACAGCTCAATGATCCTTCACTGCGTAACATTATACTGTGGTTAGAGAAAGAGATTAAACCAAGCTGGAATGAAATAGCTTCTTTTAGCCCCGAAGTGAAAGCATACTGGGCTCAATGGGACTCATTAATGCTATGAAATGGTGTGCTTTATCGCAAGCTGGAAAGTCATGGAGATACCACATCCTACATGCAGCTAGTAATACCAAAACTACTGCGTCCAGAGGTTTTCAGGCAACTTCATGCTGTACCGACAGCTGGACACCTTGGTGTTACGAAGACCCTTGCAAAAGTAAAGAGTAGATTCTACTGGGTTTACTGTAGAAGAGATGTTGAAAATTGGTGTCGACAATGCGAAGAATATGGAAAAAGAAACGGTCCCCGGCGAAGAACGAAGACACCCATGAAGACGTATATATCTGGTGCTCCAATGGAACGAATAGCAATTGATGTTTTAGGCCCTCTTCCTTTAAGTGATGCAGGTAATAAATACTTGTTAATCGAAACCGTAGCAGATATCCTAGTACGTGAGTTTATCTCAAGATTTGGCGTACCACATCAACTTCACTCGGATCAAGGAAGAAATTTTGAAGCTAAAGTTTTCGCAGAAATGTGTCGATTATTGGGAATAAAGAAAACCCGTACCACACCTTACAGACCACAATCTGACGGAATGGTGGAACGTTTCAATCGCACATTGGAGAATCAATTGTCTAAGTATGTACAAGACCACCAACGAGATTGGATACCCATGTGCCGTACGTAATGATGGCATATCGTTCAGCAACGCATGAATCTACTGGACACACTCCTGTGAATTTGATGTTTGGCAGAGTAATACGTTTACCAATAGACATTATGCTTGGGACTCCAGAAGATCACAAGGGAGAGAATCAGACATATGACAACTACATTTCTAAGTTAGAAGACAGCATGGCCTGCGCCCATGAATTTGCTAGAGTGAACTTAAGGTTATCGAGTGACAGAATGAAACGAAGGTACGACGTTACCTCAACTTCACCTGATGCTCCAGAACCCCTAACACCCAATCACTTACTCACAATGAAGGCTAAGGTGCTCATGCCACCTCCAGGCTCATTTGCTAAGGAAGATCTTTACGCAAGAAGAAGATGGCGCAGAGTACAGCACCTAGCGAACCAATTTTGGTACAGATGGAGGAGAGAATTTCTTCAGACGCTACAAACGCGCAAGAAATGGATCAAGCCTCAAAGAAATCTAAAGTCAGGAGATGTTGTACTCGTTAGGGACGAGAACGTACCAAGGAACCAGTGGAGGTTAGGCAGAGTGCAAGAAACCTATCCAAGTGCAGATGGCCTTGTAAGAAAGGTGAAGCTAGCTATGGCTTCTCGCGAATTAGACAGCGCAGGAAGAAGAACGAAAGAAATACAGTACCTAGAGAGACCCATACAGAAGCTTGTACTTCTACTTGCTGAAGACCAGGGAGTCCCCACCGAAGAGCCATCAGAAAATAACAAGAAAGATAGTTCAAGATAAGTCTATAACGAACAATTTAGTTAACTGCAAATGAACTGCGTAATGTTTCAGTTTTTATTGTACTTACAGTGAAGAATTCACTGTGGGGAGCCATGTGACCGAGGCTACACTCGCTCACTTTGATTAAACATTAATTATTTCCCTTACAATCAACTAATCAATCAAGCTTAGTAATTTAATACAGTTAGTCTACTCGTGTTTGAGCTTCGTGCTTGTTGAGCTTCGTTGCTACTCTAAGCCCACTGGACAAGGTATGAACGCTAAATATTCATATTCATATAATCTACATATAGGCATTATATATTCAAATGTAATAGTATTTTATCCGTGATTTAACAAGTTGTTATTGTAATTGTACAAATCGTACAAATGATTCTTTATTACGTAACTAGCATATGGTATATGTTTGAACTCGATACAATTTTCAGGTAATTTAGCTCTTTCTTTCTTTACTAGTTTTACGGATACTTGTTAAGTAAATTCCTGTAAAACGTCCAGAGTCATGATTAAAGAACACAAAACCAGATTGCTTAGTTGTATGGCTTTTGTCAAACGATAGATTTTCGATTCCCATTGCAATAACCAGAGCAGAAGTTATATCATTCGAAAAGATGAATAGAGAAAACAGCCAAAACACCGTGAGTTATAATTACCCCCATATACATATGGTTTCGTGTATGAAATGATGATATTACTGAATCAATTGTATGTTTTATTTTCTCAGTGCTATTCATCCCTCGCGAAGCTACCAACCCGCTGCAACTTCAACGCTTGTGCGAAATATTAATTCGGCTACATTTCCTAGCACAAGTGGTCTTGGTAACCGACCTGCACCACGTTTCTCTTTCATTAAACAAGGGAAGAAAAAAGGCCGCAACCAAGAAATAACTAAAGATATCATGTTCTCAACCATGGATGATGAGGGGAAACTAGATGAGGTATTTCCCATATCTTTGACAGATGCCAGAGTGCGCCTCCTACTCCTCAACTTTACCCTTCCACAGACATTCCTGGATTGTGATTCAAGGTTCAAAAGAAGTTTTGTGAGCATGATGTTACTTGGTACATCACTTCTTTCTATTATCATTGTTATGAATGTTAGAATATTATAAGTACAGTCCTTTTAGTTAATGCTTCCTTTCTTTCTCTCCCGCAGCTTTTTGTCAATCGCCTCAAAGTCTGCGACGAAAATCAAAAAGAAAGGTGGCAGGAACTAGATCCCATTCTAATGAGTGACGAAGAGGATGGAACTGGAGAAAATTCAGGCGCTTGTCTTGATTGAAAGCCAATATGGCGAAGCCCGGAACTGGAACAACACTCCATAAAATAGTGGACGAAAGTGATGCAAAAACTACTTTCAGACATCCCAAAAATAGGCGGTACTTGGGCAACCTTGTCAGAGGCCTGTGCCATTTTCTTGTCCATCCTGGGCCACCCGTGAAATACAGCCTGCGGCCGGGAGTAATCCTTCAAGCCATTCGTCCTCCTCCTCCTCCTCCTCCTCCTCCTCTCAACACTCAATTTCAACTCCACGAGCACGAGCAAGTATACCTAGTCTGATCACCCCTACTTCTTCCTCAATGCCTCGTTTCTTCCTCATCTAATAGCGGAAATTCGGAAAGGCAAAGTCGTAAACGGAAAGCATCCAAAAAGAAACGTGACTATGAAATAAATAGACGGCGACTAGAACTAGAAGACGTAGTACTCGCAGTTCAAGCTTCAAGCCAAGAAAAGCTAAGCACTAGCGTTTGTTCATCAAACTCCTCTAGCTCCAAAAAGCGATATCGCAGAATAAAGAGTGATGATGAAGACCAATTTGAACTTTAACGTCAGTGTGTTTTGCATATTTTCATTTAATTGCAATTTGGCTTTAGCATTAATTATTCCATATACACGACTTCCTTGTTATGACTTTATTTAAAACTCATTTTCATTGCCATGAATTGTTGCAGTTCCATATTAAGAAGTAGATTATCTCACCACATGACATGTAGATTTAATATTGATTGATGTAAAATAAAATGATTTGCAAATGAAAGAAAACATTGCACCTATTTTTTATGGTAACCGGGGTATTTTCATTAGATATTAAGAGCGACTGTCTGTAAAAATCGACCAAAATCGACTTTTCGTGGCACAAGTCAAAAAATCGATTTCGCTCATATTTTATCCAAAAGTAGCCTATAGTGTGACATGAAACGTGCTGTAGTTMGTTTTTTAAAATATTGCTTTGTTTGGCGAGAATTTGAGAAAAACGATTTTGACCGGAAACGGCACTGAAATCGCCTTTCGCAAAGGTCAAAACTATCAGATTCTAATGAGCCTCGCGCTGGAAAACTACGGCTCTGAACATCGTTGAAACACTATATTTTCTTTTTTAGTATATCTCTTCTTAGTTTGGCATTGAAATACTTCMATAATTTTATTTATTTTCGTCTGGAAAAAATTACAAATTTAAGCTATAATCGCCAAATTGCTTGTAAACGAATCATAGGGTCCGAAAATCGCTTACGTTTTATATGTGCTCTTCCTCCAAATTGCTCAAAAACTGTCTTGTAGGCTTTATAAGACAATAATCTTCCAAAATATGCAGAMAAATCGCTGGGCAATTTATTTTGAATGAGCTGCTGTGGAGCTTTCTGATCAGCTGTTTAGCAATTTTTTGGGTCGTTGTATATTGCGTGACATGATAGAAATTCGCCACGATATTTCAAAAATCTTTAAAGATCGTCTTAAAAAATAGTGAAATCGATGAATATTAAGTATTTCTTTTATTTATAGAACTTCGAGTTATTATTTGGAAGATTTCTGAACTGTTTGTTTACCTCCAAGATCATGAAGCTTGAATCTTGCGTTACACTAAATTGTTGTGAAGGCGGCACAGAGTCCCGGTAAACACTGAATTAATTTGCCTTTTTTTTGTCCCCAATAAAATTGCCTCACGCAGAATTAGATATTTTCATAACAACAAGCAGACTGTCTTTTCCTTTTTTCCTCGACACTCGCCTGCTTTCTTTTTTTTCTACTTCTTGATTTAAACTTAATCCAGTCATGCCACTGAAAGCTCAAGAGATCCGCGACAACACAGGTAGCCCACGCTGTTTGAGTATGCCTTATTAGGAGAACTGATGTGTGAATGATARAAAACAAAAYAAAACACACTCGTCATACTCATAATTAGGTTTATAAGCTTTTCAATTCATCTAATTAACTTTGCTTGATAACAGGTACACGATTCTACCAACTGCTGCAACTTGTCGACATACGGTTTCTTTCGCTTGGCTTTGATTTCAGAAACATCAAGGTCGAAGTAAAAGCACGCATCTCGTAATGCAGAAACGCTGAACTTAGCACTGAGTTTCCCATTGGAAAGGAGTTCGCAAATATYATGTGTGTCATACATRATAGGATGACTGAGGCCTATTTCCTTTGTTACTAGTATTCTCAACTCTTCCAATGTCTTTTCCTGTCTAGCACTGCATACACCTTCATCCTCGTCGCCATCATCATCATCWTCTTCTTCTTCTTCTGCAGCTTCTTCTGCAATCAAGCCAACGTTGCTTTTTGAAGCAATTCTTGAAAAGAAACTTGCTATTTGCTGACTTGTTAGAAAGTCCTTCCTATTAGGGAACAAGCGATTACCATCAGCATCTTTTGCGCGCCTCATCTCCTTAGCAACAGTAGACGGGTCTTGTTTTCTTCCAGTATCTCTACCAATGTTAAATTTCTTAAGAAGGTAATCGTTTTGGGCGGCCGTGAACGTTCCTCGTCGCGTGGTTTTTAGGGCCCAACCCTTCGGTAGAGACGGTAGATTGGAGCTGACCTCTTTATCGTACGAAGAACCAACAGCAACTTCTTGTAACCTGGTACTACCTTGTTCGAGCTTATTTGCATAATCAATCATAGCCTTGTCTTGCAGGGTTCCCTGCTCCAGCACCTTCTTATGCCTTCCACATTCAAGGTGATACTGTAAGTTAGAATACCTTTGAAAGGATTTCATGCACCCCTCTTCGGGGCAGCAGAAGAGTTTGTCAAATGAAGGGTTGACTGGGARCTCACTGTCCGACTCTTCTTYGTCGTTATCTGTTGGTGTGTCACTGACTTTCTTTCCAGACCTCGGCGCTGCGAACTGGATCTTTTGGGCCATACTGCTCTCAATTACCGGAAGAGTCGGTATTTCAGCTTTACAATTTTTGGCAAACCTTTTCCAAGAAATGAGGTTTCCAGATCCGATATTGTACGCTTTCCAAATGCGCAGCTCATTTTCACCGTACTCAATGTTATTGACATAACTGACTCCCGCCCACTTGAAAGTTTTAAGAGCTGATGTATCTGGCAAACCCGAAAGCGTGACACTAACATTTGGAACTCCACCTGAAGATTCAATTGCTCTCTTCATCTGGACAGCAGTTTCAATGTCATTGCCTGCGTTGAGGAATAGACGCATGTGGGATTTTATAGTCGCTGCTTTTCTGTCGTAGGCTCCTTTCCCCCCCTGTGGGTCGGAAAAGTCCATCCATCGAACATTGACACCAAAKTTTCCCCCGACTGTTTTTGCGTTGGCGATGGTCAATGCCGAGTGATAACACCCTGCATTGTCTGATCTAAAATACACTGATTCGAGGTTGGGCATAACGCCTTTTAGCTGCCTCATTACATCGGCCATGATAACCAAGACTACATCACTTTCTTGGCTACAAGATTGAAAAATGTGAACAATGGTGGTCATCTCGAGCTCGTTGTTTTGCCCACGTCTGAACGCCACAGTGATATGCCAGGGTATCCCACGTTTTCCATACCAATCCCTTTGGCTTTCACGATACCTTCTGGGTAAATATTTCATCGCCCAGTCTTGGACTAAAAAGACTGATTTATCATCTAATTTATCTATCAAGTCAAGCCTTGCGTCCTCCTGGTTAATGGAACGAAGTAGATGGGACTTCCAAGCAAGAATGCTGTGCTTTGCTTGTTCAATGGTGAAGGTTAAATCGTCTACTTCATCTTGGGTTCCAGATATCTTGTCAGGTGATTTCTCGATTTCGTTAATGATTGAAGTCAAGAGGTCACAACGTGCACAATGGCCATCATAGATGTGATCACATGCACACTGGTAATCTTTCGCGGTTGGATCGCTTAGAGCGTATTTTCGACAGTGGTCTGGTACATCAGATGACATAGAAATGTGGACCTATCGTCAAGGTCAGAAATATTACGTATTAATACATGAGGTTAATGGACCACTCTACTACCACCCTGCCTCTCCTACCCCACCCATCCCACTCCCTAGTGGTAGGCCATTACCTTATAGTCACTTTTCAGATAACGCTTGCACAACGCCAACTGCTGTTTCTTCTCTTTGGCCCAAGACATACCAATGCCCAGATCTCCTAGCTTTTCAACTGCTTCCATCAAGTCATCAAAGYCTTTCGCACCAGAGGCCGTAATATAATCCAGGCCCTGTAGGGACTTTCGAACCGATGCTGTACAAACTTCTAAAATTCGAAGAAGAGTGCTCTGACTTAGCGGACTAAATTTGGTTTCTGAACAATACTGCTGATATTGTTTGACAATGCGTTCTGGAACCATCGACCTGATAACATTGGGTACTGTGATTACTTCATTAGACGACAGGGTGAGCTTCTTCTCGCCAAAGGGCAAATCCTGGATGATATGCTGGCTCGTTATGAAGCAAATAAAATGGTCCAATTTTTCTTGAGGAACATGCATTCTCGTATGACACGGTCTTGGAACAGGCACTCCCTTACCATGAATTAGTGAGTGTTTTTTGGCGATTTGATAGCGATATCGACTCAGATCCGGGATCCACATGCAAAGAGTCTTGTAGCTTATTTTCTCAACCATGATAGATAGTATCTGTCGGCGGGTATCCCACGGGATCTGCCTCATTATAACACTGGACAAGGCATTCAAGTAGGGCGTTGTCTACACTTTCAGCGTCGTTTGATGATGTCGGTATCTGCTTTTGAATTGCCTTTGAACCAACTACGGAATTGGTGGATTTTTACAGAAAGTCGCTCTTAAATGGCAATTGGGAATTTAAAAAAATACTATTTATTGTTAGCTTAACAGACATGCTACATTTGAAAAATATTTCAGAAGTTAGGAATTGCACTACTGTTAAATTTTTATTTTTTTTTTAATTTAGAAAACTGACAGGCTTCAGTATATAATAGAAATTGTTATCAATATTTATGTAAAGTTTTATCCTTTTTCTGCAAATAAAGATATATTACTTTCAGTAAATGTGTAGTCTTGAGTATCACATTCTGAAATTCTTATCAGGGTTGGGTGGTAATAAAAGTGATGTACCATTATATGCTTTTGGTGTGACTTTAACAGTCAACTAAATATGAAACCTGAAAGATGTTTGTTTTTGGTTGGAGTGCACCAGCAAAATTAAAGGCTATGGTTTACCATTTTTCACACATATACTTGAACATTAAATTCCAATTTAGATAACTTAAATGATCAATTCGCTGAACATTAATTCTAGTAGTAAAGCCAATTAAAGTTGTATTTTCAGACATTTAAAACTTAACTTAAATGCTATTAAATGTCAATTCGATGCACATTAATTCTAGTACTAAAGCCAATTAAAGTTGTATTTTCAAACATTTAAAACTTAATTAAATGCTATGAAATGATGAATTCGTTGCACATTAATTCTAGTACTTAAAGTCACTTAATGGTGTATTTCTGAACATTTAAAAACGTGCTTATAAACGTGTCACTAATGAAATTTAAGTTGCAAATTAAAGGTCACTAAATAATCGTTTTAGGAATTTACTTAAAAAATTAAATTTAAAGAAAATGCTTCAAAAAGTGAGCTTTAGTTTAACTTTAGATTGCAGTAAATCTGTTATTTCGTCCTGTGATTGTTGTTCAAAGGTTCGAAGTTCTGCTCATGAAGATTCTTGGTTTGTTCGACGTGTGAGACGTTCACATCACCATAATATTTTGTTGATAAGTCAGTAGTCATAAATTTGTCAGTGTTGTCGTAATTTTGACCCATGAATGGCTCATTTGCTATCTCGTGAGAACTAGTAAGA
>NW_022258248.1:23865-41969 GCF_009602425.1 Actinia tenebrosa
TATTGGACAGTCTGACACTGATGATGATGAGGATGAGAGAGAGAGAAAACGGATGAGGATGAGGATGAGAGAGAGAGAAAACAGACAGAGACAGAGAGCGGCAGAGAGAGAGAGAGAATCATGGATGGATAAAAGGATGAATTGATAAATGGATGTATGAATGAAATAATCGATTCTTTTTCTCTCTTTTAACTACTTGCACACAGACTAGGAGTTGGTTCCAGAGACTCCAGACTTTTGCACCTCTAGTGAGAAATACCCTTTAAAACATTCTGTTTTTGACATGTAGTTAATACCTAAGTCGTTTGCTCTTCCTCTAATACGATAGCTGCATGGGTTATGGACGTCTATACGTCAAACGGGATGGGGGGGGGGTGGGTGGGAATTTCTGATATTTTAATAAGCTGTCACGCGCAAACGACGTGTGATTGGCCCAAAAATGTAAACATGTCAACCGTGTATTGTCCTTAAAGAGTATAGAATTACTCGTGTCACAAATTTGCTTAGTTTGTTACTAATTACAATTGCGATCTATGGGGTTAATGGTTGATTCGAATTAACGTTTGAAAAGGAGTTGACTAAAACGCCGTGGCACGTAAGACGTGATGCAGCATTAAACGATAGATGATTAGCTTTTCGATGCACCCCGGTGAACCATGCAGTTAAGTTGGTGCTGCAAGTCGTTCAAAGAGAGGGATCGAAAGAGGCAATCGAGACACAAGAGCATAATGAGCAATAGATTAATTTCGCATATTACAGTTGACTTTTGCAAATGATTTACTCTTAAACGAGGCTAAACCTGTGCAAATGAGCCTAGTCGTAAAACACAGCGGTAAATTACAGAATGAGAAAATATAAAAAGGGACTTTTATGTCAGCTCACTCTTAGTTACAAGTATACCATGAACGGCATATTTGAACCCTTCTGCGGTTGATTCCCCGTTGAATTTTTCACCATCTTCTCCCTATTGCTTTCTAAAGTAAAAGAGAGAGAGAGAGAGAAGAGGAGAGGAGAGGAGAGGAGAGGAGAGAAGCAAAGAAAAGAAAGAGCCACGCTAGATATAGCAGGTGAAAGTACGAGGTAATTTATTCTACAAATTAAGATAATTGTATAATTAAAGGATGAAGGTGAGGTGAGGCTGTGTAGACTGCGTAGACAAATTCTTCGCGGTGATTGGCGTTTCTGAAGTCACGTGGGCAATGGCATTTTTTATCAGCAATTACTGACGCACCTTTATCCTTCAGTAAGACTACGAAAAAAACATCTATTTGTTTCAGTCAAAGAACTGGGATCTCTCAGAGATATAACTGGAGTTGAACCCAAAGTGGTTTCACCGTGGTTGTTGTGAAAAAATTGACTGCGAATTGTCTGAAGAAGGAGAGAAATATTAATGAGTACTCTTCACACCATGGTTTAAAAGTTGCTTAATGAAACAGGTACGTTAAAAACGTTTCCTTTTTTTTTTTTTTTTTTTTTTTTCTTTTTTTCATTTAAATACAAGGTAGTCTGTCCGAAGTATTTTCAATATGATCAGAATAAAACTTGGGAATAACGAAATGTTTCTACAATACAAAAATAACTGATTACAATGCAATAATTATTATAGCAGCTGAATTTGCATTTGTATAATATAACAAATAACTTCTTACAACAAATCGATAACTAATATTAACTAAAAACTTCATGGTATACTTGTAAAATTGATGGAGGGAAAAACATCGGATGACCAGCCGAGAGCAGCCAGTAAAACGCCATTAAATTTCTCCGTTTGTTTGGAAGTTTTTTCTAGGCATTTGCTTTTCATCTTTCTTCGCAGAACTGGTTCAACTGAAACTCATTCTCTTTCGCTATATAAAATATCCATGATCACATTTTGTATTGAAATTTTATTTCTACAATACTTCGCAGTTATTAAGAAGTCTTTCGCTTCCCCTTTATTCGGAACCAACGCAAAATGCGTATTTAGTTGTCGAATCCGTCATTCAATACTTCCTTTCTGGGTTTGTCCAGTTTCCTTCCACTGTAAATCTCAAACTAAGTTTCATTTCGACATATGACCCAGAGTCCTGGGATTACAAGATTCGATAACTGTTTGTTTTTTCTCCATTTCTTTTTGAACGGCAACAAACATAGCATGCCCTTAAAAACATTCAGGAAATTTTTTTCCCCAATTAATGATGCTTCTCAGTTTTTTTTATTTTTAAATTTTTTTTTTTTTACTTTTTTTATTTTTCAGATCTCAGAATAAAGACTTCTGTTATCGGGTTTAGAGGAAGTGTAGCATTCGGAAGATGAATGATACCACACTTTCCATTAGGAAGTCTGCAAAAGTATGTTATCTCATCACCATTTTTAATCAGATTGTTGTAAGCCGATCCTCGAGAAACCGCTTTTGAACACTTAGTCAGGCAGCGAAATAGTACGACACTTCACCTTAAATGGAACTTGCGTAGTAAACCAATCCAGAAAAGGAGCATGGTTTCTCGACTGGCCGGGTAATAACGACTAAAGAGCTCTTTATACTTCAAACTAGTGCGGATTAGCGGCTGCCGCCAAACAGCTTTATTCATCTACGAACAGAATCCAGCAATTTCAAGTAAACCAAAAATTAATTAAATAAGGTCACTCCAAAAAAATCGTTTATTAAAAAAAAACGAAAAACAAATAAGGGAACTGACAAAGATAACTCCCTTCAATGGTGGTTGAACCAAAATGGCGCTATCAGATACAGATATCATTTTCACATGCATCTATGGTCTTTTAATAGCCGCGGATCTAGTCGGAAACACCATAGTATGTTGGATTGTCAAGCGCTTCAATTCCATGAAGACGCCGATGAACTATCTCTTAGTAAACCTTGCTATCAGTGACATTGTGCTAGGAATCTTCCAAATCCCTCGTCATCTTATGTACGCATTTTATGATCATCCAGATGGAATTGCAGGAGATTTGCTGTGCAAGTTCTTTAGTTATGGCAATCTCTCCTGGGTGGGGTCGGGGGCTGGTATATTCACCCTATTAACGATAGCCTGGGAGAGGTATAACGCTATTATGAAGCCTCTTTCGCGATTCTCTCTAAAACATGTCAAAATTGCTATTGTGTTGAGTTGGGTTTTTGGCGTCCTGATAACTTTTTACGAGACTTTAGTATTAGTCTATAGCACAAAGATCAAATCTTGTGAATATAAATGGAACATCGAATCAGGTGGAAAAATTGATTCTGTGGTATGGTTAACAGCCGGGTCCCTTCTTCCTTCGACTTTTATGATAGTACTATACGGTGTGGTGATCAAAACTCTTTGGTGCTCAAAGAACAAAGCAAATGATGTGGCCCAGCGCTCGCTTCTGAAGTCACGCAAGAGAGTCACGAAATCTGTCATAACTGTCACAGCCATTCTGTTCGTTTGTTGGACGCCGAATTTATCTTACTATGTTGCAAACGCGTACAAGCCAATCAACTCTTCAACAGCTGCCTCACTAGTTAACAACGTGCCCATTCTGTATAACACCAGTAGGGCCTTGATTTTACTTAATTCTACGGTTAATCCATTTGTTTATGCGATTCAGGATGTAAGGTTCCGACGATGTATGAAGCGTATTGTATCTTGTTCGACTAGAGTAGAAATTACTCCAGCTTCTCAGAGCATGGCCACTCCGCACAAAAGGGACAATAGATGAACTGGCAATCTATGTAAAGAAGATAAGAATAAGTAGCCGAGAGAGAAAAAAGAATACCGACGTAATATAGATGAAAGCCGAAAAGTGTTAGTCAGCATCAGAGAAGTTATATAACTCATCTGATAAAAAATCTGATTAGAATATTGACTTATATGAGTAATGAACATTTGTTTCAAAATATGGCGTATTTATTAATATATAGATAAAAGTGTTTGACTTCCAATGATATTCGTTTAACTATATGTGAAAACACTCTCTAAGGTACTAAAATATTTGACTGTTGGTGGATTATACAGTTTAATTGTGAAAAAAAAATGTAAATATTTGACTTTTGCAAACTTTTAACATAAAAATATGTTATTGAAATAAAATTTTCAAATTAAGCGCAAAATGTTTCTTTTTTTTTTTTTTTTTKCGATCCAAAATCCAAGATTCCGGATTTTCCAACATTAAATCTCTCGGGATTCAGAATTTAGAAGTATAAATCAAATATTAGAGGTGCGCATGTTTTTCCTATGTGTTATTACTATCCATGCTCTTTTAAAAGCTGAAAATTCGACGAGAATTGTTTATTTTTTCGATCCGAGGTCCGACGTCCAGTCCAGTCTAGTTTACACGATTCTTTATTTTCCAATTAAAAAAACTCTTAAAATGCAGGATTTAGAATCCTGTTATACAGAAAGAATCAGGTTATACAGTTTTGGCATCTTTTAGCAATATGTTAAGACTGATTGTACCTCCTTCAAACGAAATATGCATCGACCTCATAGAAGAAGTGCCACGAAAAGAATCATTCGTATATGCTATGCCGAGAAATGAGACAAACGTGTCAAATTGAAATGTATAAGCTAAAAAGATTTGCTTAAAGTTTCTATACAAAGATATAATACTTAAAATCGATTAGATTCGTTTTAGTTGAGAAATCGTAGAAAATTAAAAACTGCGTACCCCGAGCCTGCGTTTCTTCTGGCCTGCGGTGAAGAACAAGGGCTCTGGCATGATCCATTTTTTGAGACCAGGATTTCTTGGACTTCCGGTATAAGAGCGCATGCGTTCAACTAAGCACGTTCAACTAAGCACGTCTAGAACACAGTCTCAACCGATAGCGTGACGGCAAAGGTGAAAAACCTCAATACGATACACGTGGTCTGGATACACAGCCACGTGATCTGGAAATGCATATTATTTGATCGTTTCTTTCCATTTGCAGCGTAAAATAGTTCAACGAAAGCTGCATGACAGAAATTCTTTGGAAATAGATTTCGGCCGTTAGTTAAGTTTCATGACTCAACTAGTCTGTCAAGTGGCCAAGAGTGAAAGAGTCACTTCGTGACCAATTGATATTTTATCATGCACTATCATCAGTATCACGAAATCTTAACTGCGGGTAAATTAAAGACGAACAGCTGCATGCGTGACATGTTGAATTACTTAAACACAATTCATGTATTTGGTCACCAGCACCTTGACACTGAAACAAATTCAGTCTGTAAAATCCTTCTGTATTCAAAGTTTACAGTGGCAAGAAAGAAAGGCGAAGAACTGAGATCTTGCAGAAACCAGTCATGCTGACAGAGATACTTGAATTTTGTCTATGTGTTTTTCTTCTTCTTTTTATTTATGCTGAGCTGAAGCAGGGTAAAGATTCCTTGGATATTCCAGGGCCTACAGCGTTGCCTTTCATTGGCAATCTTCTTCAAATTCACGGAAAACCTTTGCACAGCTGTTTTCATAATCTTGCTCGTACATATGGCAATATTTTCAGGATTTTCATAGGAAGACAGCGAGTTGTCGTCCTAAGTGGTCGAGCCATAAAAGTTGCTTTAGTGAGACAGCCGACGGCTTTTGCCGGAAGGCCTTCGTTTTCTGAAATGGGAGTCAAATTTTCGCATCCACCATCACTCGTAATGGCAGACTATGGAAGAAAATGGCGTCTTTTCCGAAGAATGGGCCACTCGGCTCTCAAAGTATACGGAGAAAATACCCTTCAGTATATTATTTGCACAGAGATTAAAGACCTTTGCAGAAGACTAGAAAACTTTAATGGGAAGGCTGTGCACATAAATAAAGAAATTGGGATGTCGCTTACTAATGTTATTTGTACACAGATTCTTGGTTCTAGATATGAAGTGGATGATCCAGAATTTTTGAGAGTTTATAGCCTAAATGAAACGATAACGAATACTAATGTAGTTCGTTCTGTCACGGATGTCTTTCCTTTACTTTGTCACTTCATGAAAGTCAAGGTCAATAATTTGGACGATGAAATAAGGTCTTCAGAATGTGAAAGATTTGAGCTGTTAAAACTAAAATACCAACAACATCAAGAAACCTTTGATGAAAATGTCACCAGAGACTACACAGATGCGTTGATTCGAGCCAAAATCGCCGCAGAAAAAGAAGACAATTTGAATAAAAAATTCCTGACAGATGACAATATTATCAGCAGTTTGACGTCGATATTCACCGCGGGTTCTGAGACCACAGCCACTACTTTATGCTGGGCGATAATCTTTCTTCTCCATTTCCCAGAAATCCAAAATCTTCTCCAGGAAGAGATCGATGATATCATTGGAGGAGATGATACGCCAAAGCTGTCCAATAAAAAAGAGTTGCCATTGTTGGAAGCCTTTACGTCCGAGGTCCTCAGAATGACTTACGTAACACCCCTGGCTATACCACATAAGACAACCCAAGGGACGTTATTTGAAGGGTACCATATTTCTAAGGATACCATGGTCATAGTCAATTTATGGTCCTTGCACCACGATGCATCAATCTGGAAGGACCCTTTCAAGTTTGATCCAAAGAGGTTCCTCGATGAAGAAGGAAAGTACGCTCCCCCACCAGGTGGGGATTTGCTTCCGTTCAGCGCAGGTCCCCGTGGGTGCATGGGTGAAGTGCTGGCTCGAACAGAACTCTTTCTATTTCTGTCGCATCTTTTGCAGCGGTTCAAGTTTGAGACAATCTCGGGCTGTGAGCCTCCGTCTCTTGATGGCCTGGGTAGTGGGACAATTATCCACTCTCCTGATTGTAGAATTATTGTTAAATTACGATAATCCTTCGAGACCGATTGAGAAGTGACCGCCAAATCAGGTGGTAGGCTGCTTAATAGAAATATGTTAGTGCAAAAACCCTCTTTAGGACATTAAAAACTGGTCGCTAAATAGAGGTTGGTCGCTTAATAGAGGTATAAATTAGTGTGAAAAACCCCTATTAGCTATATGGGAGATTGACAACTGGTCGCTAAATAGAGGTTGGTCGCTTAATAGAGGCATAAATTAGTGTGAAAACCCCCTATGGGAGATTGACAACTGGTCGCTAAAAAGAGGCTGGACGCTTGATAGAGGTTCTACTGTATCTATCTGTTTCTTAGACTATGGACTCCAAAAATTCAAAAACAAGAACAACGTTCCTATCCTTCTGTTAGTGTCTGACTGAAGGCAGGCTAACACAAAGACTTGAGACAATCCACTCTCTCCTCTCACAGGGTGGGAAAGACTGATATACAGTTACTAGTCGGAGAGGGAGGGCGCGAAAGGGTAGGCGGACTTAGAAATAGAAAGCCGTCAATACCGCAATTTCCAGAACAAGTTTCTTACGAAACTGCGCGTGGTGGATCTAGGAGCTCCTATGCTCTGTAAGGGAGTGGTACGAAGAATCCCCTTCCCCCTCCCCTCCCCNCTCCCCCCTCCCCCTCCCCCTCCATAATTAGCGCGAGAGGTCAGTTGCTCCAATAACTGTGTTAAGTTACGATTAAACTTAACTAAGCAGTGAAAATAATAAAATAACGAGAAAACACAAAATAAAAATCATAGAAGATATGTATTGCCTTTCTTTGCTGTTGGGCTCCCTGTGTGAGCCCGCGATTCTCTTTGTGATCAGTCTGGTTCAGACGGTTCAGTCTTTTATCGTCGTGTTCATCCGGTTTCAGCTGTCCGGTCTAGAACCTTTGCCTAGGAAGGATTTATTCACGGTATCATACGAGTAAGTATACTGATTTGATCGCTGGTAAACGAGCATTCCCAGAACCAAGATACCTAAATCCAGTGTGTGTTAGTCTGTTGGGGAATGGTGGATTGTCAGCTTAGACGTTCATACCTCTGCCTGCCATCCGGGCTGTTCGCCATTAAACCCGTTGAAGCATTTCATTTAATATCAGTTTCTTGTTTAAAAGATGGCTTTAAAGTTCTGTGCTTTAAAAACCTTCCTTTTTTTAACTCGTTCTTCCACCCAACTCACTATGATTCTGACTACACACAACCCCCACAATTTCTTTCCATCCCACCATTGGTTGGGTCCATGCCCCCCCCCCCCCGTGATTTTATACATTCCATGCATCTATCACTTTAGCCAACACCAGAATGAGAGTATATAAACTCTGTCCACTATGTCCTTAGAGTAAAATATAAAATATTAGTGGTTGAACTTTATTTTTAACAACCTTTACAGCAATATACCTTGCTTGTCGTGGTACTTCGATTGTTTGAACTATGGCAGATTCAAAGCCAAAGTTGTATGCATCACAGTTTTGCCCATTTGCTCATCGTGCCTGGATAGCATTGTTGGCCAAGAAGGTAGATTTTGAGTACATTGAACATGATCCATACGACAAGACRCCAGAGTGGATGGCCATCAGTCCCACTGGAAAAGTACCTGTGATTGTCCATAATGGGAAACAAATCTATGAAAGTGCTGTTTGTATTGAATACATCGATGAGGCATTCTCTACTGAAGTCCTGCTGCTCCCAAAAGATCCTTATGAAAGAGCAGTGGCACGTATCTGGGGAGATTTTCTTGGGAAAAATATAACTCCCCATTTCTTTAGTGCTCTTAGGAAGAAGACAAAGGAAGAGCAAGTGGAACAGCTAGAGAACTTTCAGAAYGGACTGAAAAAATTTCTTGCCGCCATGGATCCCAATGCTACATTTCTTCAGGGTGAAACCATAGGATACCTTGACATAATGCTGGYACCTTTTGCAAATCTGCTCAAAGTCTTAAAGCATTATAGGGATTTTGAGGTGCCACAGTCAACAGAGTTCAGCAGGTTCCACAAATGGTGGGATGCAGTCAAGAGTCACCCAGCATTGACACCAGTTATGCAGATCCCAATTGAAAAATTCATTGCAACATATAAGACAGTTTTTAACCCCTAAATTATGAACTGTGAAAGTAAGGCATATCCTGAAGAAGAGGAGTCTCTCCCACTATAACCTTAACCAATTATCCCTTCATCGCATCTGCCTCCCTCAAATCAAAGGACTTCCTGGATATGATATAAGAATATAATAACAATGATAATAATAATAATAATAATAATAATAATAATAATAATGTACTCAGAATTTAGGATAATAGTTTTTAAGCTTCATACGTTTTCTTTATTTTTTTTGGAATATTAGTAACTATAAATTTAGACAGAACATATTATATTGTCATTCATTAACAATTAGAATTAGAATTTAATTAGGGTTAATTTGGCCTTTAGGTTACGCTTAGCGCCCTATTGTGTCACTTGTATGGAGCATACAAAAGTTTTACACTGCTGTCATAATAATAATAATGATAATAATGATAATAATAATGATAATAATAATAATAGTTCCAATAGTCATTGGATCGCTCGGAACAATATCAAAACAATTTAAGGGTCATGTTCAGAGACTACAGTGTAGATAGTATGAGCTTGTTAGACCTAGAGAAATCTGTAATTTTAAGCACGGCACACATTTTAAGAAGAGTACTTTAGCTCTCAGGAGCTGGGTAGACTCTCTCGAGCTGAAGGTTAATGTATACACCAGCAAAAGACTTGCAATATACTTATTTTACTGTGCAATAAAGAAATAATAATAGGTATGTAGGTAGGTACATGTAGGTATAGATGATGAACAAAACTTGATAAGACAATGCCAAAAATGGGTGATATCGCAAAACTGCAAAATAGTAAAGACATTCTACACCTTTGAATAGACATTTGTTAGCGACACACTAAGGATATAGCCTAGAACTATAAAAGTTCCACTTTATTCTTGTAAAGTATTATGCATACTGAAAGTTTAAATAAACAAAGACAATAATAATATTATAATAATAATGTCTTTATTGTATATTATCTAGTAATATTATCTAGCAAAATTTTAAATCTTATATATATATGTACTTTAGATTTTATTGTAAATATGATATTATTGATTTTAAGTGTAAATATGTATTTTATTTATCTATGCCAAAAATATTGCCATCGTGATGCCTTACGGGTGATAAATGATAAAGAATATGATATATTTGAAACACATTTCTTGATTTGTATACTATATATATGTATAAACACACCAGGAATATCACACTTTATTCAAAGGAAGTACATTTTTCATGCTTTTTAGTATTTTTTTATCATTTTTTATTTGTCATTTATCTATTTCATTATTCCAAGGGACAGAATTCCGGGTTTGATAGCAAAATGATAGGGTAGGTGATAGTTTTAAGTAAAGCGGAAAAAAAAGCCCTTAAAATTCCTAATTCAGGAGTATGTGTATATAAGAAATAGCTACTTATGGGCACCCTGTGGTTCGAAGACTTGCCGAGGTTCATCGATCAAATTTTGTTGATCTGTATCTGGTAAGTGATAAGCGATTTTGTTTCCAAAGTATGATAAGTTTGATGTAATTGGATCATTGTTTCATTTTAATTCGTACAATCAATATTCAAACTGCTTAGTTTTAGCACATCTTTAAATATGTGATGCGTAAAATTCAAGTCTTAATTTGAGCTCAAACGTTTGTAAACAGACAAAATAATTCAGCCGCCTATATATTGAAATCCGTTATAGAAAGTGTCGAAAAAATGCAGTTAGCTATTTATTGATTATATTAGTTCGTATTGGATTAAGATTACTAGATCAGTCCAAATATCTCTGGTACAAGAGCATATCAAGGCTTTGCACCATCACATGATGGCAGCCATGATAGGAGGCGTAACAATAGAGTCCTTTTCCCCTGGGAAACTGAATTCTTTCTAATGTATATCAGATTAGACCACATTCAATGGTTCCAGCCTATATTATTTATAATATTTTTTGAAGAAAACTCTTAGTCTTAGCACAAAAACAAAAATGTAGTTAATATTGATTGAAATCTATTGAATAACCGTCTTTTCCGTCTTTTAGTCTGGGATAGGGTGTAYAATTCTTAGTTTTAGTCTGGGGTAGGGTATGTAAAATCAAAATTTTAGGTCTGGGATAGGGTCAGGGTTTTGAGGTCCTTGTGGTAGTACCCCCCCCCCCCCTGGGGTAGAGATTTAGGATTTTTTTGGGGAGGCTAGAAAGTTCCAATGCTGGCTGAGTCAAAAATGACAATGTAAAAAGAGGTTATAAAGGGGAAGGGGGGGGGGGAGTGTGGGGTGCACCTATTGATTACTTAGCCAACACCTGGAATAAGAACAAATGAACTCTGGACTCTACACTACGTACTGAGAGTAAAATCTCAAACATCAGTGGTGAAACTCTATTCTTAACAAACTTTTCAGCAATACCTTGTGTGCTGTGGTACTCTGATTGTTTCAAATATGGCAGATTCCAAGCCAAAGTTATATGCAGCATGGTTTTGCCCATTTGCTCATCGTGCCTGGATAGCAATGTTGGCCAAGAAAGTAGATTTTGAGTACATTGAACATGACCCATATGACAAGACGCCAGAGTGGATGGCCATCAGTCCCACTGGAAAAGTACCTGTGATTGTCCATAATGGGAAMMAAATCTATGAAAGTGCTGTTTGTATTGAATACATCGATGAGGCATTCTCTACTGAAGTCCTGCTGCTCCCAAAAGATCCTTATGAAAGAGCAGTGGCACGTATCTGGGGAGATTTTCTTGGGAAWAATRTAAYWYCYCATTTCKTTAGTGCTCTTARGAAGAAGACRAAGGAAGAGCAAGTGGAACAGCTAGAGAACTTTCAGAACGGACTGAAAAAGTTTCTTGCCGCCATGGATCCCAATGCTACATTTCTTCAGGGTGAAACCATAGGATACCTTGACATAATGCTGGCACCTTTTGCAAATCTGCTCAAAGTCTTGAAGCATTACATAAGTTTTGAGGTGCCACAAGTGCCAGAGTTCAGCAGGTTCCACAAATGGTGGGATGCAGTCAAGAGTCACCCAGCAATAATACCAGTTACACAGATCCCAATTGAAAAATTCATTGCAAGATACGAAAAGTATTTTTCAACTTCAAGTTAAAAACTTGTGGAGATTGTGATTGTGATTGTAATAAAAATCAAAATGGCAAATGTCTGTGATTCATGATTTCTCTTTTATTATATACTAATAATATTTTTTTCAATTCTTTCTTTCATTATCTCAAATGACAAAATTCAGGGCCAGCTAATAAAAAATACCTAATTAATATTTATGAGTAGATAGTAAATATGATTCTTATGGGCTACCTGTGGTTGGAAGACTTGTTTTTCGTCGGCCATTTTATTTGTTGATCCATCTGCTGAGTAAAGGTAAGTGATGATTAGTAAGCGTTAATAAATAATTTAGTCTCAAAAAAATAAACTTTTCATCCTAAAGCTTTAAAGTATGATAACTTTAATAGAATTAGGTCATTATTACATTTGCATTTGGACGATCAAGTCTCAAACTGGTTCGTTTAAGTTTTGTAGAAGATTGAAATATTTATTAAATCGCTTTAGAAATGAAACAGCTTTCTTACTATTGAAATCCGTGCTAGAAAACGTCGATTAAATGCAGCTAACCATTTATTCATTGCATTAGCTCGTATTTGTCTTAAATGAGATGATATTTTCTAAAAGATGATATAGCAGATCATAAGTATTCTTGGTTTGCAATCAATCCCAAGAGAGCACAATAACAAAAGGGATGTCCGCCATGTTGGAAGATATAACAAAAGAATTCATTGAAAAATCTTTTGTCAAATTCTTCCAACATGGCGGCTATGACATCTATTGCAAACGAAGAATATCCAAAGATTTCAGTCTGCCCAATCTTTCATTGTTCAGGGTTTTCTTTTAATAGTCTGATACCAAATAATACTTACTTATCGATTTTTCTTTTTTTCCATCTTCCTCATGTTCGTAGTGATTTTAGTGATGATAAAAAGGTTAATGTATGTGTGTGTTTGGGGAGGCTGGAGGAAGTTTTAATGGGGTGGTTTTGTCACCAACGGATGTAACAAGAGTTTAAATCATTTAATTCGATTCAAAAAAGTTGCACCTATAAAATAAAGAAACATCAAAACTATAATAGGGTAAAATATAGAATACCAGTGATTGAAGTTTGTTATTAACAACATTTACAGCAATACCTTGTACTGTGCTGTGGAACTCTCAATAGTTTCAATTATGGCAGATTCCAAGCCAAAGTTATACACTGCATGGTTTTGCCCATTTGCTCAGCGTGCCTGGATAGCAATGTTGGCCAAGAAGGTAGATTTTGAATATATTGAACAAAACCCATACAACAAGACACCAGAATGGATGGCAATAAGTCCGACTGGGCTCGTACCAGTCATAGTGCATGATGGCAATACTGTTTATGAAAGTTCGGTATGCATCGAGTATATTGATGAAGCTTTCTCAAGTGATGTCTCACTGCTTCCGAAAGATCCATATCAACGTGCTTATGCTCGTATCTGGGGTGACTTCTTGTCCAAGAATGTAATTCCTCATTTTTATGCCATTCTTTTGAAACAAACCGAAGAAGAACAGAACAGAGCGAAGGAACAATACCTAGATGGGATCAGGAAAATAACTGCAGCCATGAAGCCTGAAGGATCTTACTTTCAGCAAAAATCCCTGGGATATTTCGACATCATGTTAGCACCGTTTGCTCAGCGCATGCCAGTCTTAAAGCACTTTAAAGGTTTCGAAATCCCAGATACACCAGAGTTTGCAAGGTACCATAAGTGGTGGGAGTCAGTCAAGAGGCACTCGGCTGTTGTGCCGACACTCAGAGATACAGAAGACTTAATACAAATGTATGAACGGTATGCTCACAATACAACAAAGTCACTTGTAAGTCAGGCAGTTCGTAAGGGGCAGCCTCTTCCATGAAATCAATTCACTAGCACTTCTAATTCTTTGCAAAGCAAAGAGATTTTTATTTTTATCCATGTTTTTTTTTAGAAATAAATTGATATCATTCACATTATTTACCACCAAAGACCTGCACATGGCACATGCAAGCACACAATATTTAACAAATTGTTTATACTATACTGAAATAATACTCAATTGAAGGTTAATTGCCCGGTTCAAAAATATAGAAGATAAGCTGGGACTGAAATGGTACATGGGAAGTACATTAATATATAATGGCAGGGATGCTTGTCGGAAATTTCGAAAGTGACCCTTAAATGGTACCCAAGTCTTGTCCAGGTGGGCATGGCAACTGATGATATTTACCCCTCAAGTGACCAAAGTCAGATGATGAACCAAAACTAAATTATCCTGAATTACGAATACCATTCTAGCTGTCATTAACATAATCTCAGGTATCTTATTACTCAACAAACACCCAAAGAGGTACTACTGCTTACTGTCTTATGGTCCATTTAATTGTGTGACACCCTAAGAGGTACCAATTCACAGTTTTGGAACCCTAAAAGGTACAACCAACATCCCCACCTTTTTTTATTGGATACAATATGGAATGTTGCTTTATAAGTTGCACTTACAGAAAGCATGGAGGCTTCCAACACATTTCCTCTTGACTGTGTATCTCTAATAAGTACATCTGAGGATAATTATGTCATATTTTCCCAAAATACATTTTGGTCTCAGCTTGTATGTTCTAGGTTTTGAGGCAATACAGTAATGATTTTTTTAAAGAACTGTTGATGTGAAAATAATGAGCCACCAACTTTAGTCACCATGTATCCATCCACCTCGCAATGTTGTAAATAAACAGAATATTAACAAGTGATTTTTATAGTATGTACATGTATGCAGACACTGACAATTCATCATTTTTGTTTTGTTAATTGACATGAGTGAGTTTAAACACCCAAGCCCAAAGTGACGGTAACTCGGAAATTGCAATAGGAGGGACAGAAATGGAGAAGAATGGCTTTGCAAATTCTATATCTTCCTCAGTTTCATCCAATGGCTCATCATCTGAGTCTGCTTGTCCAGATTCTTCTGTTTTTTCTGGTTCAAATCTCCAGTTAAACACCCTGTTTTCCAAACCCAGCATTGATACCCTTGTGATCTTGGTAGGAGTGGGTGCATCCAGGAGGAGAGTACCAGAGGTTGGCCATGATAATGTGATTGCATATACATTACCACTTTTAGTTGTATACCTGAGAATTTGAACAAGAAGAACATTTCTCAATTCGAAATCAAATTTTCTGCTTCCCTCTCATTTTTTCCGTCATTGCTTTGAACTTGGTAACCATAGTAAATAATGAATTAAAGTGTTTTAAAGTCAAATCATACATTTAAAAAAATATTTTTAAATTTTGACCATTAGTCAGCTTTAATTCCCTCTAATTTGTCCAGACTGTACAATTCTGCTCATTGTTTACCAAAATGTCATCTCAATGGTTCTTACCAAACATTGGGGTCCCTCGTATCATTTTGGGCCTTCCAGGGCTTGCTGCCATATATGGCTTCACCATTAACTGCCAACCAGTCACCCATCTGATAAAGCCTTTCCTGGAATATCACGGGGATGGTACCATCCGATGCTGGGCTGATATTTATTAAAATATTGCCACCACAACTAAAAAATAATTTTGATCGTAACATTTTAAAAACAATCACTAAAAATATGTTAATATGAGACTATGGAGTACTTCACTGATTCATTTTGGGTCCACTCTGCATTTCAGTTTTATAGAGCGTTGGCCACAGACTTTTAGCAACATCATAAATGACGTATCCATAGGGTTCTACAGAGATCTATCTTGGTTCCACTAGGTTTTAGAGACTTGAATACAYGCAGTTTTAGTATTAGATTTCGATAAATTTGGTGCATTTATGGAGTCCTGCAGAGATTCAGGTTGGGTCCCCTCGAAAGAAATTAGTAATATACAAATAAACACTAATAATGGAAAGAAATGAACTTTTAGACAGTTGTACGCACCTGACGGTAGAGACAATTTCTCTTAGCATCTCGTTAACCGTCATATACTCTTCTATCTTGCTGTCTCTTCTTATAYCCCAGGAATTGTTCAAAAGCGTCATAGCATTCTCCCATTTATGCTGGTCCAGCGTTCCTGTTAAACAAAGTTAGAATTTTGATTGGATATATAACAGAATATGCATCGTGCTCAGTGATTGGATAACTAAGTTCTCTCCGCGCATGCGGAGACTCTTAAAATCGTTGTATTGTATCGACATAACATCTTTTTGGAAGTGAAGAAAATCTACTTTCTTCTTGGAAATACTTTTGAATGAAAGATATTCACTCTAGGATTTTTGCCACTCATTAATTCTACTAAGCATACTTAGTCTCCCTCGCTTTCAGTCACGTTGTCCTGATTTCCGCGATTTCGAGGATCTTATCATACTACCGCTGACCGCAAGGCGTAATATGTTCTTGGCACCACAAGTAACCCCTTATGCTACTCTTCTTGAAAGCCATGCGCGTTTTTCTTCATTAGACATACCTGGATTGTATCTGTCCATACATACATGTACATCTCCATGGTTACATGAACAGTTTATACCCCAGCGATCATTGACTACGACGGATGATGCCACTGGGCTGTAGTCCAATAATAACGAGCATTACGCATGAGTAGGGAACGTTTAAGGGCGAGAGATAGAGGACAATCTGCGATGGAGTAGCGCTGTGTAATTACAGTCGTTTAGTGGTTCTCTACTGTGCTTTGAGGGGTTTTCAACGGGTTCTCTGGTTTTCCTCCCTCCGCAAAATTCAACTCCTATAAATTCCAATTCAATCATGAACGAGGACTACAGGCTGTCTTAGCCACTGGCTATTAAGTGCTTTCCGCGTAGCAAAGACAAAGGAGACCTTAAATGCAATTCCTTCAGGTAAAGAAAGAGCCTGGAAACGAGTTTGATTCAAAGTTCCTTTCATACACTTACATTTTGTTGTGACCACATTTTCATCCCTTCCATCTCTTTCTTCCCTTACCTTTCATTATAAAGCCACGCCAAAAATTTTTTGCTGTCCCAATATTCGTCTGGTGCTTCCCAGTCCCCGTCGGACCACAGGTATTCCGGTTTATACCTTTCAATTAGCTCCTTTAGTTGTGGCATAACTGTTGTCTGAGACAATTGAAAACACGTTATTAGTACCAAATGATACTCTCTTAGCCAGGAAAAGGAAGATTAAAAATTTCCCCATTTATTTTCTTATTAGTGGTTAATTCAGGAAGATCAAAGACGTACGATTCCGAAGATGGAGCAACACGCGCGCGTTTAGACTCTTCCACAGTCTCTCGCTCGTCCGTTCCGTCTCCACGCTTAGAGACTGTAACGGTACAATGACCGAAAGGCGAAAGGACTTATGGGTCCCGAAAACCTGAAYCCAGCGTGCTTTGGGAACCAAAATACTCGTCCACAGTCTCTCTCGTTTCAATATTTTCAAGATGGCGGCGAAAACGAGAGAGACTGTGGACGAGTATTTTGGTTCCCAAAGCACGCTGGGTCCAAGTTTTCGGGACCCATAAGTCCTTTCGGTCATTGTACCGTTACAGTCTCTAAGCGTGGAGACGAAACGGACGAGCGAGAGACTGTGGAAGAGTCTAGCGCGCGTTTTGGCGCCCACATTTCCCGCCAAATCAATTGCAACATAAACTGATTTAACCACAGATAATCAGAGATACGTTCAATTAATTTCACTGGGGTTTTCATAGGTATCATGATATGGATCGAGAAAATATAAATATATACGTGTATGTATATATCATTTCCCACAAATATTTTCGTGTAAAAATCAATAAATGAATTTTTTTTGAAATTAATACGCGCCTCCTTACTTTAACGAACTCTTGAGTCGTAAAATTATTTGCCTTGTCCTTTAAGTAAAGAGGATTGAACCATTCATAGAGAGAAAAGTACAAGCCAAAAGTAATGTCGCTGTGGTTTTTACGGAACGTCTCAGCGAGCTCCCCTGAAATAAAACTTGTGTTAACATTTCTCCACTCAAAAAACCAGGTCCACTCTTACATATTATTCTTTAAATTGTTGCCGGTTGTTCTCTGGTCGGAGTCCCTGGCATTTTATCTTATATTGAGCATGCGCATTAAGAATGATAGGGAGAGCTCATGTTTCGGGAGTGCAGTTCAAGGCTGAACGAACATACGGGGACGAGACTGGGATCAAGATACGGAGATGAACTGAACTAATTACTGAAGTCAGCCTCTGCTGACCAGGAGAAGGTAGATATTTATGTCAGCATGCGCATCATAAACATCATCAGCATCATCATCATCATCA